>JASCZW010003907.1:0-81280 GCA_034211315.2 Aedes japonicus
ATTGATATATTCAAAGGTTTCGTATTTTTGCTTGGAAATTCAAAAAAACCAATACAATGGCCAAAAATGACTAAAATCGGTTAAACGGTTTAGGAGTTATAAATTTTTGAAAATTGAAGATTTTGAAAAATCACGATTTTTGGACCAGTCTAACGCAGAAAGGTCCAGTCTAATAACGAAATAAAAAATACGGGTCTAATATTTTTCGATGTTGAACAATCCTACCGAATATTATAAAATTCTGAGAGATCGTATAACTTTTTTCATGGAATTGCTGTATATATATAGATATATATATATAGTATATATATATATATATATATATATATATATATATATATATATACATACATATATATATATAAATATATATATATATATATATATATATATATATATATATATATATATATATATATATATATATATATATATATATATATATATATATATATATATATATATATATATATACAGCGATTCCACGGGAACAGAATAGAGTTGAAAAAAAAAGTTGTCCGGTTTTGCTCAAAATCGCTTGGTGTGTTCTTCATCGAAAATATATATAGTGTACTCAGTCGTGGTTTACGCAACAACTCAAATTTGGCATGAGTGTCCCTGCAATCCTTATAAGCACTCATGCTGAATTTGGACGCTAACGGACCATTGTGGCTCCAGTTATAGCGTAAACCATAGCTGAGTAAACCCTAGCAATGTTGGTCTCTGCTTTTAAACAATTTGAGGCTGATTTATAGTTATTACATGTAATGGGGCCAGGATTGGACAAGCCTCCCCTAATTTTTTGATGAGTACATTACTTCACAAATAAAACTATCATGAATTTATTAGGAATAAGTTTGATAACTTCAATGAAATGATTCCCGCAGTTATTTTGAAGTGATGGAAAATGATACTCATTCCATGTGTGTATAGGCAAAAAACTTGAAATTTTCAAAAAATTTAACTCAAAAACGGCTTGATGAACATTTGAGATTTTTTGATATGTTATGTAAAAATGTTTGAATTTTTATAAAAAAATATAAAAATAAATAGTCGTTGTGGTCCAACATTGCCCTATACGGAACTATCAATACACTGTCCACTCCTAGCGCTTCGCATGGAGACTAGAAATTATCTGCTTCTGCAAAATTATTTTTATTTTTCAAACTATCTTCATCATCATCATCATCACCATCATCATCATCATCATCATCATCATCATCATCATCATCATCATCATCATCATCATCATCATCATCATTATCATCATCAAAAATCAAAAGCAGTATTTCTGTCTGAATCAAACTACTGTTAATGAAAATGTGTTCACTCTGTTTCGATTGATGAGTAGAACACAGTGATTACATTTTCATGAATGGTATTCTTAATTGAACTAGATTGCAGGTCATGTGAAGTAATGACGGCTGTTTGCACCTCAATCACAGCTGCGTAGCTATATTAAGACTTTATTCTAAAACTGACTACCACATAAAACATAACTTACTTTTATTCCACAATTAAACGAAGTTTTTTTTTCTAGATCACAAAGTGCGTATTGATGGAATGCACCCATTATTATACGAGGTACGTGGACTTATGGAAAATCGCAAGTACGACTTTTGGGTGACCGCATCCACTTCGAAGGGAGAAGGTGAAGCAACTTCTGTCGTATCTCAAATAACCAACACTCGAGCTCCAGCAAAGATAGCATCGTTTTCTCAAACTATCAAAATCTCCGTTAGGTCTAGCATTTCATTGGAGTGCATTGCAGTTGGTAATCCGACGCCAAGAACGCGCTGGATTACAAATGACCAACCAGTAACCTTTAGTCCATACTACGCCATATTACAAGGATTTTTAAAAATTCATAATATTGAGCCTAATCTCTCTGGAAACTACACATGCTCAGCAAAAAATTTGTTTGGTGAAGATGAAATATATTATACGCTCATAGTACTGCAAACCCCGAACATAACACTTTTATCCATCCAGTACGCATCGTATGATAGTATTCGCATTATATGGGAAACCTCAACTGATAGTAGTGCTCCTATACAAGGATACAGCTTGTTTTACAGACCGGCCACCGGCAGCTGGACAAGTGTATCAATATCTTCGGATCAATTTGGTCATACAATCAACGGCCTAAAATGTGGTTCACAGTATATTATAAAAATGAACGCAAACAACAAAGTAGGAGTTGGTCCGTCAACAGATGAGCTAGCCATTTGGACTAAAGGCAAGGGTAAGTGGGTCACTTGTTGTTATGATTTTGACGTAAGAACTACACGACACTAACAAAACGCTAAGCGAGATAAGACTCAACATTTATCGTACCTACAATTAAAAAAAAAAATTGGTCGACCGGTTTCGGGCGCAATGCTGCCCATCTCCTTACAGTAAATAGTTACTGAATTCTCAGCTTTGTTAAACAGGCATGATGTGATGGGATGATCGTCTTCATCCATGAGCGGTTCGGATGAATTGGAGATAAACATCGATTCCAATGCGTTTAGGTGACACGGTTTCCTTACTGTGAATACGATGGTCAAATGGCACACTACTTATATAATGTACCTATGGAGGAACAAGAATTCACAGAAAAAAAAATAGTGGTGGGTTCTATCAGGGATATTACCGCGAGATTCTCGTTGATTCCAGGGTCTATTTGCTGATCTAAGAAGTTTAGCTATTGCGGGTAAGTCTTGATTGGTAAGTGATTTGAATAAGCTGTATGCTCTATTAACTAGAGGAACATCATTTCCACTCAGGCTAAGCCAACGGATAGCCTTAGACACCACGAAAAAAGTAAGATGATAGTTGAACGGAATTTTGCCGTATTCGGCCAGCATAGATGGGATTGGACTGGTTACGAATGCGCCAGAGGCATATCGAAAAGCTGTGCCGGCCCTGCTGAAAAAGCCAACTCCGTATAAAATTTTCGGCAGAAGCCAACTCTTGATAATGCAGATAATACTTGTTCTATGGACGCATGGTATTCTTGAACCAATCACTTTTATTAGCCGTAAGCGGTTATCGATAATTTTGCGTGCCAGATTTCGATGGTGTCTGAAGCTACGGCGGTCAAGATGGATGCCGAGAATTTTGAGGGATTTTGCTGGTTTGATGATGGAGTGGTTGAGAGTTATGTCGGGCAGTTTGCTTACTCTCATTACTGCTGATTCAGGGGATAAAATAAAACCGTGTTTATCGGCCCATTCGGAGACTATATTGACAGAGGTTTGCATAGTTTTTCATGCCAAAGACTTGTAGGAATGGAAAGCAAGAAAAGTGATATCGTCTGCATAAATAAGTATAAAGACCTTAGGGGGAATGTTTTTGAAAATCGATTGCATACAGATAAGAAAGAAAGTAGGTGCTATCAATGATCCTTGAGGAATACCATTTTCTTGACATGTCAGCTCAGATCGGTCATTGCCAATGCTGACCCTAAATCTTCGATCCGTTAGAAAGCTTTGTACATAACGACCCATGCGACCTTTGATTCCCCATTCCTCAAGAGACTTATGGATGGGATGCTTTCGATAGATCGAGAGAGATAGCGTCAACATGCTTGTCATAGGCGTAGCCAGGATTTCAAATAGGGTGGGTCAAGATATTTTTTTATAGAGAGAGAGAGAGAAAATTAGAGAGTGAAAATTACACCGTCTTCAACCAGAGGTTGAACACACTGAACACATAATATTATACAACACAACACTCGGATGACCAGTAGAGTAGGGACATTTTCAAGTTCCACCGGCTAGAGCTGGCATCGAGCCCTCACTTTGTGACAATCCGCCTGAACTACGGGTGGATTATCTTCTCTACGCTTACTCAAACTACTTGTACTTTAAAATACCCGTCAAATTTTGGCAACAAGGCTTGTTCTTGATTTAAAAAAACCAAAAAGGATTTTAAAAACCTTAGGTTTTCCACATGTTTCAAAATCGAAGTTCATTAAATAGCAACCATGATAAAATCTACCCCAGTAGCACACTTGTTGCCATTCGGTTGAGATAACATAAATATGACTTGCTAAGTCATAATCAAGTCACTACAACTAATAAAGGTCGTAGAGTGCTACTTGGGTAGCGAGTACTGTCATGTGTCGAAATATTCACTTTACAGTCGTGTTGGATTTTTGTATAGGATATCCATCGAGTTGTACTTTTCCTCCACGACCCTCTCACTCACACTGAAAATCAAATTTTTATTACGAACTCGAAGGTAGTACTAACAAATCTATTCGTTGTATTCGTTGTATACGGATTGGTACTTTTCAAGAAGCTACCTGCTGCGTACTCAATGCTACACGCGTAATTGTTTAAAACACGTAGCATTTATTGGCACAGAAACAACATTCGTTCATTGTACGAAAACATTGTAAACTACTACGAATATTTTGTTATCAATAAAATAGAAACTCTGATGGTTGCATGATTGACTGACAGGTCTCTTATATCGACTCAGTATGTAACCGGAAAAATAATATAAACAAATCAATGATTCCAGCACACTCGAGGAGCAATATCAACATGTATGAATACGATTGAAGAGAAGCAGCAATTGGTTGATCTTCATGAGGTGTAATGATAGCATTTCACCAAATGACAAGCATTAAGAATGTTTCAAACAATTTAAGGGACATTTGTTTTGTGTACAAACTCCATGTTTACGAAACGAGTGAAAGCTAATTTACGAAAATAAATTTTCAGTGTATAGGGTAAGGGGATGTAATGTTAGCATAGCTCCTTCATTCGGTCTATGTACCAAATATATCATTAATTTAGCGATAATCAACAAAATCATGTTGCTATGAGCATGATAGATGTAATCCGAAGTAATTGAGACAATATTAATCATCTTATAGTTGTTCACTTCCGCGTAATTTTCGGTTTCTTGAACTTTTGGAGCATCATGATTTCTTTGGTTATGCTGAACAGATGATCTACACGATTTCAAGTGATCTAAATTTGGCTGAATTGAATCGATAAAGCAAGTAATGCAGTTACAAATTAACTGTTCACATAGCTAAAATAACAATGATTTTACAAGAAAACTGTAGATCCAATGTTGGATACATTTTTGTATGTTCCCAACTATGGCCTGTTGTATCAATAACGTATTAAAAAGGTTGTTATTGGTAAAATTTCAAGTGGAAATGCATGAATTTGCGTTTGTTTATATTCAAGTGGCTCATCTAAACACAAATCGAAGAGAAAAAATTATTGTATAGTGAATTATAATGTTTTCATTATTGAATGGATGATAAATCATATATGATCATCATTTAAGTGTTTCGAGGCAGTTTCACTTTAGTTTGTGTTGTGAAATGTTGTATTAAGTAAATCCAGTACAGCTTACAATGCTTAAATTCATAAAATTAGTAAAAAAACCGTACAAAGACTGCATTTAGTAGTAAATCCATCGAATAGGACGAAGTTGCATCCACGAATAGACCCAATGTGGTGCTTATAGACCAACATTAAATCCACATGCCTCGAAAGTTTATGGCATTATAAAAATAGTTGTGTAACTTTCAGTGATACATGCTACCAAATGTCTTATCAAACTTATCTTTGCAAGTGTATAAATAGTTGAATCTCGCTTACAGCTTAAAAACATTATGAGTTATAATGAAAAATGTGATCGCTGGTTGCCTAATAGGCTGAGTCAAGGGACACATACCCTATATTGACACCGCAACACCGCAAAATACCGTTTTTCCCATTTTTCCCATAGAAACAGGTAGCTCATCGAATTTTCCGGTCCACCTCTAAGCATCTATTATAAGGTACTAAAGGGTGATACGGTCAAAATTTGGTCAAGGGAAAACGCGTGTAAATCGGTGAAATCGTTTATTTAAAAAATCAAATTAAATTTCTTTTTCAAGTTCAATTAGTATAAAATTCAGGAACAATATTCAGTTAGGCTTCCGCTTTTCCAAATCCGAATTGCCGGCCTTACGCTTGACCCCTGCCATCAGATTTTGTACAGCCACCTTGTCCACCTTCTTCGCCGCAGAAAGCCAGTTTTCCTTGAACTGCTGCTCGTCCTTAGCAGTTTTTTTGGTCTTCTTTAGGTTCCGCTTGACAATAGCCCAGTATTTCTCAATTGGGCGGAGCTCTGGCGTGTTGGGAGGGTTCTTGTCCTTGGGAACCACCTGCACGTTGTTGGCGGCGTACCACTCCATGGCCTTTTTACCGTAATGGCAAGATGCCAAATCCGGCCAAAACAGTACGGAACAACCGTGTTTCTTCAGGAAAGGCAGCAGACGTTTATTCAAACACTCTTTCACGTAAATTTCTTGGTTGACAGTCCCGGAAGCTATGAAAATGCTGCTTTTCAAGCCACAGGTACAGATGGCTTGCCAAACCGGATATTTCTTTGCGAACTTTGACAGTTTCGTGTGCTTGAAAATATCTGCTACCTTTCCCCTTCCTTTTGCCGTATAAAACTCCTGTCCCGGAAGCTGCTTGTAGTCGGCTTTGACGTAGGTTTCGTCGTCCATTACCACGCAGTTAAACTTCGTCAGCATCGTCGTGTACAGCCTCCGGGATCGCGCTTTGGCCGTCGTATTTTGTTTATCATCGTGATTTGGAGTCACTACCTTCTTGTAAGTCGATAGTCCGGCTCGTTTTTTGGCTCGATGCACGGTTGTAGACGATACACCCAGCTTATTTGCGGCATCTCGGAGAGATAGGTTAGGGTTTCGCTTGAAACTACCGGCAACTCTCTTTGTCGTCTCAGCGGCTTCCGGTTTTCGATTTGTAACCGCTCGCGTACTGAGGTTTAATTAGAAGCGTTTCGAAGCTATTCAGCTAGAAACGCTTTATAATTCAACTGGACTATTAGAGCGTTACCTACCGTAACGCCTTATTTAGTCCGACTGTGTTCTAGCACGAACCGAAACCAAAATTAAAATTAAATTATTGGCTTAACCAATAAGAAAACGACACATGCCTATAGAACATTCCATAGTGTCCGTTGTTTCGAGGTCTATTGAATCCTCAGAGGCACGCCATAGATCATTTTCGATCCACAAGCCAAGCTAGGCAGAAGCACCCAGTAACAACTACAATTTGAGTGAAAAGCTGAAGAAGAAAGTTAAGAACAACAGGTCGAAGCGGCATCAACAACCGGTCCATCGCCAATCGAAAGCCCGTCCCGGAGTCCTATCCGCCAGCGGCCAACCGCGTGTTCGACAAGCCACCGTTTGAGGACCATCTCGAAGTCCAGCGACCGTCTCCTCGCTTATCTTTTCTGGCGCTGTCGCGCTAGCCCCGCTGCAATCCATTCGCTGTGCAGCGTGTGGTTCGGCGAACGTCTAACCACGTGTCAGTTCATTCGGCAACCAACTCAGCCGTTTCCAACCAACTTACCGTTCGGCGCGTGAGAACGCCGGTTCAATCACTCGCCCATCCGGCAAGAATCGACTACAGTTGTGGCACTGTCAGCTTCCCGAATACCGCCACCAGCATTACGTCATTGCTAGACCAACCGGCCGCAAACAAGCACGGCCGTGACACTACCGGCCACAAGCACATCTTCAGCGATCAGCGATACCATCCGTCCAGCGTCATCCTCCGTTTAGCATCGGTGTCGTCCTCCGCACGACGTCAGCATCACCGCCTGGGTTGCTAGAAGAAAGGTTAGAAAGATTAGATAGTAAGCTAAACTTCTGTACAAAACACACTACTAACCCGATATCGTACGCCAAATGTGAATCCACTAAGAATATATGTGCACATCCTTTTTCCAACGACACCAAGTGAAATATTAGTTTGGTTAGCATAGACAATCGGTGACGTCAGTAAATTTGGTTTGAGAGTCTTTTGAGGTTGGTACCGCGATCGATAGACCCGCCCTGAGTGAGTTAGCTGGGTAAAACGCGCATTTCCGCATCACGCTGAAAGGCGTGTTGGCGCTTAAGCGGATTTGTATTCTTTTTATCATTTAGGGTTTTGGTCAAGTCGGTCCGTAACAGAAGAACAGTCCCGCTTAAGTTGGATTCCGTTTCAGTTGACGGCCGAGATTCGCTCCTCTTCTGTTACCGATCCCCGGTGTACAGGATACCCACGGCACAGGCGTGCCGAAAACAAAAGTCCCGTATCGTTTCGCCTATTGTTACCGTAAGTTCGGGCCTGCCGTCATTTTATCTTGTTACATATTGGCGCCCAACTCAAAAGCTCAACAACGATCTTTTGTATAGATTTTTTTTTCATAATCGATTTAGTTTGAACAATATCATGAATTAAATTTAGTATCGAATTATCGCTTTCGACTTTAAGTAAGCATTTTCCAAACTTTAAATTACTTTATATTTAGTTAAATTAGAAACCAAAAATCGAATCGATCACTGAACAACTCCGTTATTCATTTAAGTGAAAAGTGTAAATTTAATTCTCCATTTTCACGAAAAGAATAATCAAATCGACAACATGGACATGTACAACTATCGCGCCGATGATTTAGTAGAAGACGAAGTAGATTATGAACTCGGGATCCGCGGTATCAAGTCAGATGATAACCTTGAAAACAAACGTCGCGAACTTAGATTACTAATCAATGACGATAGAAAAAAACCCTAAACTCTACACGACAACCGTTACACTCGAACAAGATGCAATCTGGATCACAGGAAGAATCCAATCAATTCAAAACGAACTAAAATGCAAAATAACATCAAGAGCACAATCAAGATTAATCAGCTTGAAGAATAGGGTACTTAGGGCACCATCTTCAGATGAGCTTAGCAAGAATACTTTTATAGGTCTAATTGAGGCCACATGGAAGACATATTTCAACCCACCTCCCAATCGGAATATGGGAAATCAAGTTAATCAGGAACCGCATACTTCCGACTACCCTCGGGTGCAACCGCTATCAGTTAGTTTAAACCCACAGGCCCCTTCCTACGAGCCAAATTCAATTATTCAACCTATACCACGGAACCTCAGTACGAGTCCAGATAACTCATTTTCTGTACCGGTTACGACATCGTCTCCTGGACACAATCTAAGGCCATTAATTGACTTGAATCTACCTAAAGATCCGCTTTTTTTCTCACCACCACCAAATCTAACCAACAGAAATGTAAATTCACCCAGAGAGTCGGTTCGTACCCCACCTCTAATAAGTCAGCCTACGGGCAATTCAAATTTATCTAGAAATCAGCCATCCCCCGCGTATCAAGCAAATGCCATGTCAGGAAACAACCAAAATATGAATCTGTTTACTGAAGATTTGAAAAACTTTATCGAACAAGCAGTAAAAGACGCAGTTAAGGACTATGTGGATGAATATGCCCATTTTCCCACCCTGAATTTGTCAAGCATTCTCCGTAATGCACAAGATCAACCCGCCAGAAATGACATTGGTGATAACACTTCAGGTCAATTTAACTCAGCTCCTAATGTTTCTCGACCAAATAATGATCAACAATGTCATCCAGCACAGCATAACAACCAGCAGTTGTTCCCACCAAACTACTTTAATAACTTACGAACAAAAATTGAAAGATGGCAAATCTTTTTCAACGGAGAATCTGGATCAAAATCTCCATCAGTTACCGAATTTATTAGACAGGTTACCATTCTGGCGAAAGCTAATCACGTTAGTGACGCAGAACTACTCCAACAAGCATACATTTTTTTCACTGGTGACGCAAGGTGGTATTTTACGTATTGGGAAAAATTCATAACATGGCAGCATCTTGTCCATTATCTCACAATGACCTTTGAAAATCCTAACAAGGACAAGGCCATAGAAGATGAGATGAGAGAACGTAAACAACGATCTAACGAGCGTTTCAGCGCCTATTTAGCGGATGTGGAACGACTTTCTCAAAGCCTTACCCGTAAAATGGATCCTAATTTAAAGTTTAAACTTGTCTTCGATAAAACGAAGTTATCACACCGAAGGCGTTTGGCACTTATCCCTGTAAGGTCAATTAACGAGTTGGCAGAATATTGCTATCAATTTGATGCACTGGAACCGAATTTGTATGCTAACAGCGGAAACAGAGCACATGCCCAAATGGTCCACCAAGTGAATCTAGATGATTTTGAAGAACTTAATTTGGGGGAGTCAGACCCCGAGGAAATTAATGCGATCAATAACGGAAATAAATCCGGAAACAGAAATCGTCTCATCAAAAAAGACACTAAATCTAACTCAGCGTTGACTACAACACCCAAACCAGAGTCAACCACTGAGGAGGACGAAAACATGGTTAGGTGCTGGAACTGCAAAAGTGCAGGGCATTTCGCTAGATATTGCCAGCAGCCACGACGAATCTACTGCTATGCATGCGGTGAACCTAACGTTAATAAAGCGACTTGTCCTAAAAATCATTTTGAACAGCAAAATTCAAAAAACGAGAATTAGGAGAAGTAAACGGGGACGCTCCTTCTCCTAATCACATTCAGACTGAAATCCCCAATTATGAGTACTTTAACCAAGTGTTTACAATGAACTTAAATCCAATTACCTGCCCACATATTACTGTTCACATTCTCGGTACTCCTGTACGAGGTCTTCTAGATTCCGGGGCCAGCATCTCTGTTATTAGCTCCCTGGATTTAATCAAGAGATGGAACCTAAAAATTGAAAAAATCAAATTAAAAATACAAACAGCTAACGGCGAGAAGTTAAATTGCGTTGGTGTTGTTTACGTACCATTCACCTTCAATGACAATACTAAAGTCATTCCCACGGTTATTATACCAGATGTTTCGAAGGACTTGATTTGTGGATATGATTTTTGGCAAGCATTCGACATACGACTCAAAATAGGCGACAGTAGAGATGTCAATTTGAGCAGCCCACAGGTACAATCGCCAGTAAATTTGTCCGTCCAGATGTTAGATGTCGAATTTTTTAGTCCGTTCATTTTTAATATCACGCGCTGCGAGGATTTACATGAAGCCTCGATCGAACAAGCAGTGGACGAAAGTTTGGACATTCCGTCTCTGGAATCCCCAGATGAGCGCGATGTCACACCAGAGTCCATCATTACTGAACACAAACTGTTACCTGAAGATAAACAAAAGTTAGTGAAAGTTATAAACAAGTTTCCAAAATCGTATTACGGAAAAATCGGGAGAACGAAATTATTGACTCACAACATTGAACTATTACCGGATACTAGACCGCGGAAAATACCGGCTTATAAATATTCCCCCAAGGTTGAAGAAGAGGTCGACAAAGAAATCGAAAGATTACTTGAAATGGATGCAATAGAGGATTGCAACAGTGATTTTGTCAACCCACTTCTTCCCGTTAAAAAACCTAACGGAAAGTGGAGACTATGTCTGGATGCTCATAGGCTCAACCAGATGACAAAAAGAGACGAATGCCCTTTCCCAAATATGGTCAACATTTTGGAGCGATTAGAAACCTCTAAATATTTTTCTATCATCGACTTGAAGGATGCATATCACCAAGTCACCCTAGAATCTGATTGCAGGGACTATACTGCATTTCGAACCAGAAAAGGTTTGTTCAGATACAAGACCATGCCTTTCGGACTCCTAAACAGTGGAGCTACCTTATGTCGTCTGATGAATAAAGTACTGAAGTTCGACCTCCAGCCTCGAGTCTTTGTGTATTTAGACGACATCATCGTCACATCAAACACTCTAGAGGAACATTTTTTGTTGTTGGAAATAGTCGCCAACAGGCTCCGGAACGCCGAGTTAACGATTAGCGTGGAAAAATCAAAGTATGTTTTAAGCGAATATGGAATCGCTACCGACAATGCGAAGATAGCCCCAATTTTAAGCTATCCACCACCAAAAAGTGTCAAAGATGTCAGAAGACTTTTGGGTTTAGCTGGGTTTTACCAAAGATTCATTGCTAATTATAGTCACATAGTAGCCCCAATATCAGATCTTCTCAAAAAGGGCAAAAGCAAGTTTGGATGGACAGAACAAGCAGACCAAGCTCTCTTACAACTAAAATCAGCCTTGACATCCCCACCAATCTGAGCAAACCCTAATTTTTCTCTGCCGTTTGCGATCGAGACAGATAGCTCAGATCTAGCAGTAGGAGCTGTCCTCATCCAGATCATAGAGGGTGAGAGAAGATGCATAGCCTACTTCTCCAAAAAACTTTCGACAACTCAAAGAAAGTACAGTGCTACCGAGCGCGAATGCCTAGCTATGTTGATGGCAATCGAAAATTTTAGACATTTTGTAGAGGCAACGAAATTTACAATAATTACAGATGCAATGAGTTTAACATTTTTAAAGTCAATGTCAATCCACAGTAAAAGCCCCAGAATAGCGCGGTGGGCAATGAAGATCCAAGGTTTTGACATTGAATTTGAATATAAAAAGGGAAAGGATAACATCAGCGCAGATGCCCTTTCAAGATCTATTTATTCTATTCCTACCAGCATTCCAGATGCCCCATATCAAGAACTAAAAGATTTGATTACTAAATTTCCTGATAAGTACCAGGATTACAAAATTGTCAATGACCAAATTTATAAATTTGTCACCAACGCAGCCAAACATGACGACCATATTTTCAGATGGAAATACATGCCACCTAGCGTTGAAAGACCCAAAATTATTGAAGCTGTCCATAATCCGGCCCATTTCGGTTTTGAAAAGACAATCCAAGCAGTATGTATGTATGTATGTAGAAAGCCACCATCCTAGCGTGGGCCTTGCCCTGCATGCGGTTCCACTTAACAGAAAGATCATGCTTTGTTACCGTTCTAAATTCAACATACTGCTGTATGAAGGGCCAAAAAGGGTTGGGCAGGTCCGTAAGCAGAGACACTTACGCGAAACCTGCGGGAATAAGAGAATCTCCTTCCAGCAATATGATCCAATAAAACGAATAACAAAATACGCAATTCAATTAAGCTTTCCACTAGATGGTTTGTTTGAGAAAGGCGCGTCAAATTCATTACAACTGTTGGAGTGGAATGTAGCAATCATGAATGATAGACACATCCCTCCTAGACTCCGGTTGGCCATCCACTCCATTGTCCAATTGAAACTTCAATGATGCCCTGATGCACCCTCCCATCCCAGTATTTATATGTTTTAAATCAATGAAATATAATCAGGTTCATGCAATATATATCAAATATGAAATATATAAATGAAATAAGTATATATAAGGAGTATGTACTTTGAGACGGAAAAATTGATAGCCTGTTCTGTATGTTTTCAAAACTGTATACCTTGTAAATTTCCTTTCTGCTGGTTCTTGGGAGCAATAACATGTATTAGTTTGCACTGCACCCCGAAGCAACCTAAACATAAAATCATATATGATGAAACATGAATGTATTCAATTAATAATATGAATAAATATGATATGTAAGAAAATTTAAATATATAAAACGAAAATACATGTACATGTATACAACGTTGAAATTCCACATCCTGAAAATTTAATATGATAATAAGTAATATACAATGATATGATGAAAATAGTAAGATATTATAATATAAATACTTAATAGTATACATTTTGAAATAGTAAACATGTATGTACAAAATACATCAGACATCCATTGGTTTCTCTCTGAAAAGAAAAATCAGGTACGCCCTAATATCTCAAATGTCCTGGAAAAGCTGAAAGACAGGTTAAATCATCACCATTATCATAGATAATATCATATCATTTAATATCTCAACATAAAATAAGAATCTGACGTTTTAGTGTAAAATAAAATTACGAGCAAGCCAGTAAACTATAGTAGAATATATATCCGTAACTTAGCTGGTCATCGAAAGACTTCCGCTGTTGCAGCTTCGATAAAATTAATATCTATCAAGAATTTGTTTTCACAGTTATAGTCAAATAACATAATAAGTGTAAGTATAATATATATCTGTTATCCACTGGTTTGTAACAGAAAAAACAAAGATTAGATATGTTTTAATATCCTAATAGTCTTGGAAAAGCTGAAAACAGCCAACAATTATGAGAAATAAATTTTACATAAGCATGAATAATGCCCAAAAACGTAGATTAAGTAAAACCAGACAAAAAAAAAAGTCCGATAACTCTTATTGGTCTGGATCTATAAATGATAATGGGGAACAGGAAAGCAATGATTATAAATTATATAGTTTCGGTGAATAAGGGAAATGCTTTTTTGAGTAGAATTTGTCGTGTATAATGCTTCCTACATTTTTTTTTCAGTGAAAATGGCATAGAATATAGATAAAATAGCGAAGGGTTGTTATAGTATAAAATGATAATACCAATTTTAATTGTATTCACATATCTACAGATTGTGATCCTGCTGCAATTGTAGACGGGCCCGCTCATGCACTACTAACCTTAGATAAATTATCACAACCACCGAAAAAACAAAATATATTTAAAATTATTTAAAAATACTTAGGAGTTCCTTGGATGACCTGAAATTACAAAGAATAGTATATCTACAATATCGATGTGCTGCTGCTATAGTGGAAAAAATAATTGATGTGATATAACCACAATGGAACTGACTCTTAGCTTCGGGTCCTAGAATCCCTACTGAGCCCTTGCGGCACGTCAAGCCGGCCAGTTCAGCGCAAGGGTTGAAAAGACAATCCAAGCAGTGGCCCAAAAATATTTCTGGCCCAAAATGAGCTCAGATGTTCTCCGATTCTTTAAAAGTTGCATTACATGTAAAAAATCAAAAACGGACAACGTCAATACTAATCCGCCTTGCGGGAAGCCCAAAATGAGCAATCGCCCTTGGGAATTTATCTCCGTTGATTTTTTAGGACCGTACACAAGGTCGCGATCAGGAAATGCATGGGTGTTAGTTGCCACCGATCATTTTTCTAAATTCACCATGGTACAAGTTATGCGACACGCAAAATCATCGACAGTTATTACTTTTCTCGAAAACAACATTTTCCTTCTTTTCGGAGTGCCAGCCGTGTTGATTTCCGACAATGGCGCACAATTTCGCTCGAAAGAATTCGAGAAATTTTTAAGAAAATACAACGTACAACACTGGGCCCTAGCAGCCTACCACCCCAGTCCAAACCCTACAGAGAGGGCGAACCGGGTCATCACAACAGCCATTAGGGCTTCATTGATGGACAAGTCCCAAAAGGACTGGGATAAAGGGATACAGCACATAGCTTGTGCTATCCGTAATAACGTTCACAGTTCAACAGGTTACTCACCGTATTTCATTAACTTTGGAAAACAAATGATCAGTTCAGGTGACGAATATTTGCATTTGCGAGACAGTAATCAAAATACTGACCACTGTGATCCGCCGAAATTATCAGAAGATCTAAAACACCTTTATGAGGCAGTGCGTATTAACCTCAAGCGCGCATATGATCGGTATTCCACAAACTACAATCTCCGATCCAAGCGTGACGTACAATTTGATGAAGGTGAACTCGTCCTCAAAAGAAACTTTTTTCTGTCCGATAAATCCAAGGATTTTACGGCTAAACTCGCGCCTCGATACAGCGAAGCAATGGTCAACAAAAAGATCGGCACTTGCTGTTACGAACTAAGGGACCCAATTACAAACAAGACATTGGGTGTTTTCCACTCATCCAAAATCAAGATAAAGTAGCGTGAGAAGGAATGACGGAGCAAAACATATCAACATGAACAAACCCCGTCCTTCCCACAGCACCACGCATTAGGGTGGGGTTTATTTGAAAAAAATAATCGGGCACAAGTTTTCCCATGTGGAAAATGATCTTCAGGGTCCATCAGATGACATACTAAAATTTCAGATTTTTTCGTTAAGGTTTAGAGGTGCCGAAATGGACCTAAGTGCAAAATGTCGAACGGTGGCAAATATGGACCAAAACAGATGCATCTATAAGTAAACACGTAATTTTGTGACCCAAAAGGGCGAAAATTTTGTCGGTTTCGCGGTATCTCTCAACGCTGTTGAGATATAAGCCTCAAACATGAATGTGTGTTTGTACTTACGCCAACATATTTGAACTTTCGCTCTTTGCTGTACATTTATAAAGACAAAATTATAAACTGAAAAAAGCAGACAGAAAGAGAGCAAGAAGAGGGAGATTTCGAGAGAGAGAAAGAGAGAGAGAGAGAGAGAGAGAGAGAGAGAGAGAGAGAGAGAGAGAGAATGATCTTATAATTGAGAGTACACATGGATTTTGAACATATTTAAAGGTATTTATGTATTGATGAATATTGAACTCATAAAATTACGTGTCATGTCGAATACTGATTAACAATAGTTGTTTTTAATTTAAAACATAGATCATAAGCATTGTCATACTTTACAGAATGTAAGGGTGGAGCAGCAACGAATCGAACCTAAGATCAATAGGCAGTTACTTTGGCTGCCGTGTCGACACCAGATTTTGGAATTCATTCTTCAATCAGTTTACCACTGTATAATGGGACCATCAACAGGTCCTGAAATTAAAATTTTCAAGCAGTTTCAGCAGCTATGACCCAACGTAAATAAATCTGATTTCAGTGTTCCAAAAACATATCCTTCTACGTTGAATGCAGCTCGTCGAGCAGAAATAATTTCATTCGTTAAAAATCACATTGCTGTAAGTTATCTTCCGCTAAACTATCAAAAGCTAACCTTATTTCCTTCCAAACTTTTTACAGACTGGCCACCCTCGCGACGATTACCTGGAATTGCTTGAATTAACGATAATCTTTCTTGGTAGCACTAATGTTATAATCGTGCAATTTCGTCAGCCTGGAATGGAGGTGAATGGCGGATGCCATTTATACCTTGAAAGTATGGCTATTTTAAGCGCAATTCAAACTTTCAAGGAAAGAAACTTCAGGACTTCTGGATATTTGTACGTTTCTGGTATCAATGTACATTGAGGCCTGGTTTTCAGCAACTCGTCCTACGTTGGCACTTAGGGAAGGTCCATTAATTATGTCACACAGTAAGGGGGGAGGGGGAGGGGTTCGGGAAAACGTGACGATCCATACAAAAAAATGTATAGGTCCATACAAAAAGTGTGACATAGGGGGGGGGGGGGAGTTTAAAAAGGCATTTTTAGCGTGACGTAATTAATGGACGTTCCCTTATAATGGATCTTCTATTGATTTCAAGGCTTCAAAAATTCCAAACTATTATTTGGGCTGCTGCAAACAGTGCTAAAAATAAGTTTTCTTCACGCATGTGGTATCTGAGCGAGAAACTTGTTGGAATCAGACTGATTCAAGATTATAATGGCAACATTACTCAAAACAAAAACCACTTCCAAAACCTTATTGTAAACGTGAATTTTCATAAAAACTTTGTTAATTTGATGAAGAGTACTATTGCTAAACAGTATTCGACATAACATGTAATTTTCTGAGTCCAATATTAATCAATACATAAGTCCAATATTAATCAATACATAAGATCATTCTCTCTCTCTTCTCTCTCTCTCTCTCTCTCTCTCTCTCTCTCTTTCTCTCTCTCTAAATCTCCCTCTTCTTGCTCTCTTTCTGTCTGCTTTTTTTCAGTACACAATTTTGTCTATATAAATGTACAGCAAAGAGCGAAGCTTGCGAAAGTTCAAATATGTTGGCGTAAGTACAAACACACATTCATTTTTGAGGCTTATATCTCAAGAGCGTTGAGAGATACCGCAAAACTGACAAAATTTTCGCCCTCTAGGGTCACAAAATTACGTGTTTACTTATAGATGCATCTGTTTTGGTCCATATTTGCCACCGTTCGACATTTTGCACTTAGGCCCATTTCGGCACCTCTAAATCACGATCACGAAACTACCGTTCTATTTTTTTCTTGCTGTTGACAAGTGACGTGACAGCTTAGTTTCGTTAAGTTAGCCCCATAGAAAAATATTCCTGTCAGAAGTGACAAGGCAACCCGAGTAGAAGTAGGTAATCCCCGCCGATAGGCGTGAGAAAAATTCAAGCAAAACATTTTTTGCGTAAGTTTGCTTTGATTTAGGCTAATGAATGAATTTAGTAGGACCATGGAATCAAACAAGATACAAAGATCTTATTAGAATAGTGATAAGTTGAATGAGTTAGGAGTAGAGAATTACACCTATCCGCGTGAAACAGGGTGTTTGATTAGATATTTTTTGTTTATGAATATCAGGCAGCACTGGTTTCGTTAAAACATTGTCGGTAGTAGTAATGATTGTATGCGTGTAACAAAATTGCTCGCGTCGCGTTCGAAGAAGAAAATATACAGTTTTCGCACATCGACCGCCGTGTAAACGTCGTATTTTTCCTACAGTTCGTGATGATGTCTCGTGCGCGGCAAAGTTTAAAAGTGTTTATCGTACCGTGTTTCAAGTATCGCCGTAAAACTCTCAATATGTTTGAGGTAAATTCAGTTCCGTTCCGTCCCGTATCGTATATTTGGTGAAAATCATCGTTTTCGCGAGTTTTTCGACAAAGTAAGTGGGGTTTCGATTCCGTAACGAATTGCAAGAAGTCCAAGATGGCGGCGTACTTGAGCCGATTGTGATTTGATTATTTCTGTGTGATTCGATTATTGATTATGTTTTATAATATCCTATCGGAATTGGAGAAAGCTTAATTAGTGAAGAAAACGTGAAAAGGAATACAGTTAACAGTTGATGAAGAGTAACTTAACGTATAGATCAGTTGTGAGTATTCAATAGAACCGAAAAAGAATTTCCCATGCCATTTCCCAACCGTCGAGAAACAAGAAGAGAGCTAATCCGTGTAAAAATATTTGAAACGATCAGTGACCAAAGTTTTCTGAAAAATTTAATAAAATTACTGTAATTTGAATTTTATTAAATTTTCCATCGCTTAAACAGGGGGTATATGTAACCGCTCGTGTACTGAGGTTTAATTAGAAGCGTTTCGAAGCTATTCAGCTAGAAACGCTTTATAATTCAACTGGACTATTAGAGCCTTATTTAGTCCGACTGTGTTCTAGCACGAACCGAAACCAAAACCACGCGAACCGTTTGCTGCAATTTTTGAGCACAGAAATGCCTCTCAGATTTCTCTTAAAATTAAATTATTGGCTTAACCAATAAGAAAACGACACATGCCTATAGAACATTCCATAGTGTCCGTTGTTTCGAGGTCTATTGAATCCTCAGAGGCACGCCATACATCATTTTCGATCCACAAGCCAAGCTAGGCAGAAGCACCCAGTAACAACTACAATTTGAGTGAAAAGCTGAAGAAGAAAGTTAAGAACAACAGGTCGAAGCGGCATCAACGACCGGTCCATCGCCAATCGAAAGCCCGTCCCGGAGTCCTATCCGCCAGCGGCCAACCGCGTGTTCGACAAGCCACCGTTTGAGGACCATCTCGAAGTCCAGCGACCGTCTCCTCGCTTATCTTTTCTGGCGCTGTCGCGCTAGCCCCGCTGCAATCCATTCGCTGTGCAGCGTGTGGTTCGGCGAACGTCTAACCACGTGTCAGTTCATTCGGCAACCAACTCAGCCGTTTCCAACCAACTTACCGTTCGGCGCGTGAGAACGCCGGTTCAATCACTCGCCCATCCGGCAAGAATCGACTACAGTTGTGGCACTGTCAGTTTCCCGAATACCGCCACCAGCATTACGTCATCGCTAGACCAACCGGCCGCAAACAAGCACGGCCGTGACACTACCGGCCACAAGCACATCTTCAGCGATCAGCGATACCATCCGTCCAGCGTCATCCTCCGTTCAGCATCGGTGTCGTCCTCCGCACGACGTCAGCATCACCGCCTGGGTTGCTAGAAGAAAGGTTAGAAAGATTAGATAGTAAGCTAAACTTCTGTACAAAACACACTACTAACCCGATATCGTACGCCAAATGTGAATCCACTAAGAATATATGTGCACATCCTTTTTCCAACGACACCAAGTGAAATATTAGTTTGGTTAGCATAGACAATCGGTGACGTCAGTAAATTTGGTTTGAGAGTCTTTTGAGGTTGGTACCGCGATCGATAGACCCGCCCTGAGTGAGTTAGCTGGGTAAAACGCGCATTTCCGCATCACGCTGAAAGGCGTGTTGGCGCTTAAGCGGATTTGTATTCTTTTTATCATTTAGGGTTTTGGTCAAGTCGGTCCGTAACAGAAGAACAGTCCCGCTTAAGTTGGATTCCATTTCAGTTGACGGCCGAGATTCGCTCCTCTTCTGTTACCGATCCCCGGTGTACAGGATACCCACGGCACAGGCGTGCCGAAAACATAAGTCCCGTATCGTTTCGCCTATTGTTACCGTAAGTTCGGGCCTGCCGCCATTTTATCTTGTTACAGATTTCCCCCCGATCCAGACTTCCTGGCTGTCGACAAACGTTCCCCAAACACTTTAATTACATTTGTAACGGTTGATTTGGCAACTTTTAGTGATTTTGCCAACTTTGCGTGCGAGTAGCTCGGATTTTCGCGATGCGCGAGCAAAATTTTGATACGCTGCTCTTCTTGCTTGGACGGCATTTTGACAACTGAAGAGTGAATTCCAAAATCAAAATAGGAGCAACATTCTACACACACACACCCTCAAAATGAGGGGTGTTCAGGTTTTTTAAATGCAAAATTGAAAGAAATACGTCAAGTTGATATTGACCAAATTTTGACCGTATCGCCCTTTAGATGGGTCTTCACAGATTGCCTGTCAATATGCAAAATTTGGATTACGTCTGTATTGAGTTATCTGAAATAATATTAATCCATCCAATGTATCACAAAACATAGCGATTGATTGAGGCAGAGATGGCATTTCGCACAAATGTTACGCCGGTGCGTGAGATTTGTACCTTCACAGAAGATACAACCATAACTCACCTCAGATAAAGCAAAGTGCTCTCTTATTCGGTGAAAAATAGACAGAGTGAAAGTGTGCGCCGGTGATGGGATTGCTTGGAGTGAGTGAACCACACTCTCTTTTAAACGATCGCGCACACGTGCCCTCATCTGTATTCGCCCACGTGCTCTCGCCTGCGATCACTGCCGCGCACACTGGGGCAGAGGCATATCGAAAAGCTGTGCCGGCCCTGCTGAAAAAGCCAACTCCGTATAAAATTTTCGGCAGAAGCCAACTCTTGATAATGCAGATAATACTTGTTCTATGGCCGCATGGTATTCTTGAACCAATCACTTTTATTAGCCGTAAGCGGTTATCGATAATTTTGCGTGCCAGATTTCGATGGTGTCTGAAGCTACGGCGGTCAAGATGGATGCCGAGAATTTTGAGGGATTTTGCTGGTTTGATGATGGAGTGGTTGAGGGTTATGTCGGGCAGTTTGCTTACTTTTTTCTCATTACTGCTGATTCAGGGGATATAATAAAACCGTGTTTATCGGCCCATTCGGAGACTATATTGACAGAGGTTTGCATAGTTTTTCTTGCCAAAAACTTGTAGGAATGGAAAGCAAGAAAAGTGATATCGTCTGCATAAATAAGTATAAAGACCTTAGGGGGAATGTTTTTGAAAATCGATTGCATACAGATAAGAAAGAAAGTAGGTGCTATCAATGATCCTTGAGGAATACCATTTTCTTGACATGTCAGCTCAGATCGGTCATTGCCAATGCTGACCCTAAATCTTCGATCCGTTAGAAAGCTTTGTACATAACGACCCATGCGACCTTTGATTTCCCATTCCTCAAGAGACTTATGGATGGGATGCTTTCGACAGATCGAGAGAGATAGCGTCAACATGCTTGTCATAGGCGTAGCCAGGATTTCAAATAGGGTGGGTCAAGATATTTTTTTATAGAGAGAAAGAGAGAGAAAATTAGAGAGTGAAAATTACACCGTCTTCAACCAGAGGTTGAACACACTGAACACATAATATTATACAACACAAAGCCCGGATGACCAGTAGAGTAGATGGGATTGCTTGGAGTGAGTGAACCACACTCTCTTAAACGATCGCGCTCACGTGCTCTCATCTGTATTCGCCCACGTGCTCTCGCCTGCGATCACTGCCGCGCACACTGGGGCGAGGACGTACCAGTGCTCTCTCTGTGATTCGCTGGTGCGATTGAAAGTTAAAACATCGTCAGAGTTGCAGAAAATGTCCGAAAAAAGGAAGCGGGAAGAAACATTATTCTTTCTTCCTTTGTTATGTAGCGTCAAATCGAATTTGCAATCACTGCTGTATATTAGCAGAAGAGCCCACACCAGTGAGCTCACTGGGGTGCATGCGTCAGGGAATTTAACTGGATTCGCTTCTGTGAATTTGAGAGCTCTTCTTCTCACTCTAGAGCGATCGAGTGTAGTGTGAATAAAAACCATTTTCTTCACTCGCATGCTCTACCCGTATGCAAACATGGGAGTGAATATAAATAAGAGAGAAGAGCTCTCGTTGAGGTAGGAAGATTGTGAGGAAAATTTAAAATCTCTCTCTAGCACACTGAGGATATGGACATCACTGATTGAGGGGATTGGAGACAATGGTATCATTCACGCTCAAAACTGCCTCTCTTTCATTTGTATTACTGTCGCTTTTTTTCTCACGAAAAAGTTACTCAGTTTTCGTAAAAAGTGGAACAACTCATCAATTGAGTTGTTCCACTTTTTACGAGAATTGAGTAACTTCTCCTAGAGAAAAAATGGACAGCAATACAAATGAAACAGAGGCAGTTTTGAGCGTGTTGAGTATAGGATGACGTCTCCCCCGGTTGATGCCAAACCAATGAGCCTGGACATCAATAGAAGCAAAAAGTTGCCAGAAGGCATGAAATGCATCTACACACTCTTACTTTTACCAAATTCTTAAATCGCAATTTAAATGGATTCGCATACATTGTTCTAAAGAAGCTTCTATAGCATTGGTAAAGTTGTAAAAATTGAAATTTACAAAAAAAAAGTTTGCTTCGAGCATCGGCCGTGATAGATTGTGTCGATGCTTTATTACCCACTATTTTGTTGGCCCGTTTCGTATTGTTTCAATTATCTATAATTCAGCAATGTGAGTGATCGAGTGAGCGTAGAAAAATAAACCACAAAAATGCTTCCAGGTGAGATGTGGGGGTTGGCCGGGCTGGTGGTCCGGTGGTGGGGATCACAATAAATTGTGATACATAATATTGATTTCCCATGCTCGCCGTACCCCCATATCCTGGAGCAAGTAAACCACTATCCCATTTTGTGATTGGCTCCAGTAGCACTTTTTGTATAAATAGGTTCAAATCAGAAATAGGTATTAATATTAACAAAAAATAGAGTTGGGTTTAACGTAGGATCGCATTGGTGTTTCCCTTCTTATAAAATTTCCTTCCCTTATTCGACCTGCATTCGGACGAGGCAGGCGCTGGTTACTGCATTAGTTTGAGATCACCAGGTTTATTCACATTGAGAATGTATGCTAGTCCTAAGCATCATCTGGTAGTTCTCTGTGCAATGACAGATCATCTGGCAACAACGGAGTTGCAGCCTCGGGTGGTCAATCATGTTTATTATCTTACTCAACTCATAGCAACGGATAAAATCTCCGAATATAATGAAACAACTGCTGTCTTGTTTCTGAAATTGGGATATGAGTCGTTTCGTCTCGACCGTAGAAAATCATATGAATAGACTTGCCAATGAGGGGAAGATTTTTTAAAAGCGGGTAGTCAACGTCATCCGGTCCTGCAGATGAGCCATGCACTTTGTTCAAAGCCCATTCCAATTCCTCATATGAAAAATCAAGGTTATAATCTGGGCTATTGTTAGTATCGAAGCAAGGAGGGAAGGATTCTTGGGTCATCATTTCGGCTAGAAATTGTTCGGCATAGTTAGAGGATGAGGAAGATTTATAGAAATGATCTGCAAGTTGTCCAGTGATAAGGGACGGACGTTCTGTGATATTGTTATTTATTTTGAGTTTAATTGATTGTCTGGCTTTACAGTTATTTAATTTGTGGACTTTATCCCACAGTTCTTTTGGTGTGCTTTCGGGGTTAATGGACGAAATTAATGTTTTCCAGCTATCCTGTTTGGCCTGAACTATTGTTGATCTAGCCGCATTTTTAGCGGCCTTAAATTCCAAGTGGATGGCAGAATTTTGCGTTAGAAATGCGATGCGATGCTCTCTTGGCATTCTTTGCGAACACAAGAGCGCGTAGCTTCTTGCGACGGAGTTTAATTGCTGAACGAACCTCGGGGTTCCACCATGGAATTGATTTTTTCCCCGGAGAGCCACTAGTTAGTGGAATATAGCGCTCTGCAATCTCAAATAAACATTCAACAAACTCCTCAGGGTAAGAACGGAGGTTGTTTGTGAAGTCGACAAAGATCTCATTTTGGTAGTTCGGCCAATTGGCAATTTCGTATATCCATCGTGGATGGCAAAATGAAACTGGAGGTGCTCGGTTCAAAGAAATGACAAGAGGGAAATGGTCGTTTCGACAATAATAGTCGTGAACGTTCCAGGATATCTGAGAAGCAAGGCTATATGAGAAGATTGATAAATCAAGAGCTTAGGTTTTGCCGGATGTGGGATCTATTCGAGTGTGGCTGCCATCATTTAAGAAGGCTAAACAATATTCGTCTATAAGCAGTTTAACTATATGTCCTCTGGGTCGTTTGGAAAACTTCTCCAGAAAGTTTAGTGTCCATTAAAATTGCCCATCAAAAGAATTGGGGATTTGATATCGATCAATATTGAGCATAACTGGTATATAAGGATCTTGTCGGAAGCGGTGGTTTGATTTGACGGGGAGAAACATATTGAAAGCAGAATGATTTTATTTGGAAAGTCTTTTTAAACTGTTATCGCTATCAGTGTAGAGGAAATGTTGATTTTACGGTGAGGGATATCAGTTCTAATTGCAACTGCTGTGCCGGTTTTGCAGGGGTTGTCTGAGTTTTCACAGATAAATAATGTGTAGCCTTTAATGAAATTGGAAGGTTTTTAAGATTCAGGGGCTATTGTTTCCTGTAGGGACAGAGCAATAGGATTAAATTGCGAAATAAGAAGTTGTATTTCAGGTCACTGTAGAATTCACCAGATATGAATAATTAAAGAAAGCTATGAATGTGTAGACACAACATATATTTAATTAAATTGGATTTTGTTAAAATGAATAAATTCATACTAGGCACATCGGTAAACCGTTCTGGGAACCCTACTCTGTAGAAACGCATGATTCCTATTGGCATCGAAGAAAAAATATCAAAGCACGTGATTGGTTGTGATTGGTAGACGGTTAAAAGAGACAATTCTGCACCTATAAATATGAGCCGTCTGCACTCGCCAGCTCATTAACAATGCCCCAAGGGCTAAACAAAAAAATTTCATGTAAAACACATAACACTTTAAACACACCAAACACATAAAATTAAACAAAGCTGAAGAGCCCAAGGGCTAAAACACTTAAAATGTAAAAAATAGTATTTAAGACAAACAAATGGAAATATAAAACATGTTAAGTAAAAAAAAAACTCGCCAGCTCATTCTAGTGACTACATTCGACGGGTAAGCGTCAGCAGAGAAATGGAGCAGCAACAGAAACAAAAAGAGACCGACGCCGAGCAGCAGCAGAGGGCCGACCTGGTCGTTGCAATCGACCGCTTCAAGCGGCGGGCACCGAAGAGGATTCCGGTTGAAGACGCCCAGCAACCTGGCAGATACGTGAAGCCGTTACCCTCGGTTCACGACAATGGCGCAGTCGTGTCTACTGTCATGTGAGTATATGCGTAAAAGAAAGGTGATTGTGCAATATAGGGATTGTATGCGTATAATGGACCCTGTGCGTATAATGGACACCCTGCCACATTTTTGCAATTATTTCGTTATTATCGTATTTAACCTAAGCATTGTCAGTTAAAACACATAGTATCAACACTAAAGCAAAGGTGAGAATATGATTCCTCACAAATTTCACACATAAAACATCATTATTAATTATTTTTACCTGAGCACTGCATGGTACAGTGATTTCTAAGTATTTTCGTTACAGGAGAGAAAAAAGGAAACTGATCATATAAATTAGAAGAAAAATTAGTAATCTCCATTTAATTCCAACTACCTTTGCTTATCTTCGACAGATACGCGTATTTCGTCTACAATGTGCAGACTTCTTCAGTTTCTCGTACTAATAACTCGACTGGTCGAGTTATTAGTACGAGACACTGAAGAAGTCTGCACATTGTAGACGAAATACGCGTATCTGTCGAAGATAAGCAAAGGTAGTTGGAATTAAATGGAGATTACTAATTTTTCTTCTAATTTATAGTTACAAGTATTCCACTAAACAGCTCAAACCCTCTAGGATTCAAACTGATCATGTTAATAAATTGTAGATAATAAAAAGGCATTTTCAACACGTTAATACTTAGAACTTATATTCAATTTTACTATGCAGATATGTAAACAATGAAAAATTGTAAAAAATGTATAAACTTTGAGGGTCCATTATACGACTGATTGGAAGTGCTTTGTTGCCTATTTCCATCCCCTCATTTATTTTTGTAAGCAACCTGAACTTATTTTATGCTCACCGTCTAAAGTGGAAGTTGTTGATCAAAATGGGAAAAATTAATAAATGTAAGCATACTTACACGGAATCTGAAGTGCAACAGTGAATTCGTGCGATTCAAAACCATGTTCCGATAAAACAGGCGTGCAAGCAATATAAAATTCCACGCTCTACCGTGAAGTATTGGCTCGGGAAAAGTTGGTCTGGAAGAGCTAGGAGAAGTCTACCAAACGTCCCGTCTACCAAACGCAACGTCTACCAAACAAGGGCTACCAAACGCAACGCAAAGTCTTCCAATACAAAGTGATCAGATTGGATGAATTTGGTGGCATTTTGGAGTTGGCAATTAGGGCCAGCACTCGCTTTCAACCCATTTGTACAAACCTTACAAGTTTTGTATTGTAGGTCGAAAACTGGAACAAAATTAATGTAGGTGCTTTTGCCTTTATAGAAGCTTTTAGTCATTGCCTAGTACGCCTCTTTTATAATGGTTGTGTAGAAACGTATTTCATAAGGATTGAGGAATATTCAAGAATTGAAAATAGTGTATACAGATAATCTGGATGATCTCTCCCAGCCGCATCGTGAAGGTTCGTATCATCTAATGAAGTAATCAATCTGAGGAAAAACGAAATCTGAGGAAAAACGAGCTGAACGCATAAAGAACGCAGAATTAAAGAAGATGTCTACTATCACAAAATTGGAGCAGAAATTGTCACGTTTGAAGAACATTAGCCAGACCGGCGGTGTTTTGAAGAATTGTTGAATTTTCAAATATGACTAAATGTTCATGGTTGACCTTATATGCTTGAATAATGAAATAATAAATAATTTGTTATACACACTTATTTACAGAAGTCTGTACAGTTTATTTTTTTTTACAGAATTTTTACCGAAATCCGTAAAATCGGATTACCGAACGTTCAGCTGTTGAGAATTCGGTAAAATTTTACAGATTTCTGTAAAATAATCTGAGTGTGTATGTCTGTTTTATATTCCACATGATAAATGTTATGTACGCACGCATGTTACAACTTATTCAACTAGGGTAAATGTACCGAATTTAAACAACTTTGTTCATATTCGTGGAAAGTGCCACATAGGACTGATTTGTTCACACACAAACAGAGTCCACTGTTAAACACATATTTGACAAATGAAAAGTATAAGTGGTGTTTTGTACATATAGGAAGTATGAGTGGTTAAAAATAGCTATCATTTGTTGATCACATTGCAAAAAATTATGTGTCGGACACAAATATATTATCATTACTTTTCTATCAATGTACGGGAACGAATACATTCTTGTCATTTATGTATTTTGTTCACTTTGCTGTAAAATACATTGTATATTATATAACCTCATAGTTTACGCAGCTATTGAACTTTTATTTTTTTGGTACGTGTTAGTCTTATATTGGCTGTAACTCAATATGATATTTAGCAAGATTATATTTCCTTCATTCGAAAGCTAAGAAAGTTTTCTACTTAAAATTTTCATTTAAATGTTGAGTTGTTGTAATTTAATGTCTTTTGGATAAAAATGTTTTAAACTTCTTATTTTTTAAGGTTTTTTTTTCATGATTTAAAAAAAACAGAAGTGGTTAATAGAACAAAAATATGGCTTTAAACGTGTTCTACATATCTCTCTTTGACACAAACTTTCTATCTTGCTTAGTTTTTTTTTAAATTTAAATGCAACATGTTGTGCCTGCATTCAACCCAACCGTGCTAATTTCTGCGCAGGACGCACAGCACACTTGATTAGCGAGCTGCTTGGTGTCCAAAGAGAAGAATGTAATAGTTCAAATGTTTTCAAAACTGTACCACACGGCTTCCAGAAACAACTATGTTTTATTCCAGAAGAGTTAGCAGATAGTCATCACTGCTGCGGTTACGCCAATTGTTTGGCATCGGCAGTCCAAATAGAATCTTGCTAAACAACATAATTTTGAGTTACAGCCAATTTAAGACTACGATGTACCAAAAAAATAAAAGTTCAACAACTCAAGAACAATATTTTCCTCAAATATCATCCCCTATCGTCCCTGAAAATATGAGGAACTGCATCTCAGTTTGTAATAGTTTTATTTAATATCTAGATTGTAGCTAGATAGATTTCAACACAGGTGTTGTTACACATCGGATGCTTTTAGAATGTTTTCTATTTGAAGGTGGTTATAATATATACAAGTTCAAAATATATGCGTTACCCTATTTGTCTACGAGATAACAAATTGGTTTAGCTGCGTCAAATCAATCATTTTAATCAAATTAGTTGATATGCGTATTTTGGACCCGGGTCTATAATGCGCATTATAGACCCGGGTCCAAAATAAGCAAATGGGTCCAAAAAAGGTACATTATGATCAGCGTAAACTATCGATGTTTTCCAGGAAAATCTTGCCTCAAGAATAGAGTTTACTATAATTTTGTGTAAATGACTAGTTATTTTCATCAAATGTGGGATTGTTGTACAAATAGTTAATAAAATTATTATGGAATACATCGAAAATGTTCAAAGCTTCTACTAAGGGGTCCATTACTAGCATATAAACCCTATGATCGAACTCCGGTGGAAATAGACGAAGGAGGGACTCTGGTGGAAATAGACAGAGTCCCATTAAGTACAAAGCAATTTGAGTGGATTGATACATTACAATTCAGTGAATCATAACATTGTTGATCCGGTAGAAATGGACGGAAAATGGACTCTGATGGAGATAGACAGAGTTTCATTGGATCGAATAAAATTATAAAATATTACGGTAGCAATAGACGGAATATATGAAAATCGGAGCTTGGACGATGAAGGGCCAATCTCTATGGATTGTAAATATTAATCGCAATTGTTTTTTAGAGTCTGCTAGAAAATATTTGGACTAACTAATCATTCATGCAAGCTTCAGTTGAAATAGACTAAGCTTGTAAGAATGAATATTGTGAAGTTATAATTTTGGTTGGATTTGCATAACCTCTAATAATATTATCCTCAACATGTATTAATACAAAAAAATGAATGAAAAAACAGATGACGATTGGGAATCAAAATTTGAACATTCTAGGCCGCAAAGTATGTTATTTTTTTATTTTTTTATTTTCCGTCGGCATATTTCCTCACATGGTGACAACCACCGACGCTAGGGAGACCACTTGGACCCTACCTAACGACTCATGACTATGAGCCGGGACTAACGGCTTTACTTCCCTTCCGAAGGAAGTCGTGAGCAGATTTTTTCGCCTCAGAAAACCACCGTCGTCGACTGGGATTGAACCCAGACCCACTAGGGTGCCAGTAGCAGTCACGCTTACCACTACACCACCGAAGCCGGTGCAAAGTATTGATAAGTGTTTAAAAAAAAGCTCAACACTATAATACGCTTCATGTTACATGTTACGTACATTTTATTATAGAAAGCAACGTAAAACGCAACTCATGGAAGACCTAATTGCGGTACCAGTGGTGGTAACGGTTGACATTTTTCAGAAACGGTTTACTTCTGAGAAAAATGGTCTCTAGACAAAGCTAACAATTGTTGTTGACATCTCCCGCTTCAAGCTAGATGTAATGTTTTGAGACCAAAAGGCGAAAAGCAAATAGCACGAAAATCCTGTATTCTTTTTTTATTTTGCTCTTTGCTACGAGACAGTTTGTGTGGTGTCGTATGAAAGACAAAACATTTATTTTTTCGATTCCTTTTGGTCATATTCCCCTTGTGTTCGCTTATATTAATGTAAAAAAAATGTCTTGACATTCAGAAAAAAAATGTTAAAGACATTTCTTTTCAGCAAACGAACCAACTCGGAACTATCGAAAAATCTCTTCATAACATATTTTTGAATTGTGGTGTGTCCAACGAAGAACAAATTCGCCTTTTTCGATTAAAAAGCATGAGATATCGTTATGATTTCATAGTAGGATGTGTAAACTATATAGGAGGGAAATAATGAGTGCAAAGCAAGGGGGGCTTCTTATTTATTTCATTACGTAAAAGGTCGACAGAAAATATTTTTAACACGGAAACTAAAATGACCATTACTTTGGAACTATCCAACCGATAAAAAATCTTTTAGCAACTTTGGATTCAGGAACTCAACCACTTTCTCAAAATTGTCTCATGGACATAAGACATGGCATGCGGCATATCAAACTTCATTTCTGACGATATGTATCATAACAAACTTTATGATTTTGTAAAAATAAGTCTGCGGATGACATTCTTAGGATTCCTGACCATACCGGCCATTAGCTTTGCGGGATCCGAGTTCCACCGGAATAGTGGTCATATTCAAATATTTTTCAAAACCTGGCTTGTGGCATATCGATCTTTGTGATTTTCCAAAAAAAGATTTTCAGAGGACATTCTGAGGATTTTTGGCCATACTGGCCACTTAAAGAGGCCCTGTGGGATCCTAGTTCCTCCGGAAAAGTGGCCATATCAGAATCGTTATCAAAACCTGGCTTGCGACACATCAAACTTCATGATTTTGCTAAATTTTGTGTTTGGAACTATACTGGCCACTATACTGTGACTATACTAGCCACTTGAGGTGGCCCTGCAGGATTTCGAGTTCCTCCGGAGAAGTGGTCATAATAAATTTCTTTTTTTTTATGAATTCATTTATTTGTACAGGCTCAATCGAATCAACTTTTCATGTTCATGTTTTCATGTTTATATACACCAGTTATCTTAGAACTAAGGTTAAGGGGATGGAACCGATTAGTCGCGGCCAGCTCGATGTTAATAGGAATAACAATTTTATGGATGGGAAAATAGCGGCGGAAATTGTGAACAAAGCATAAGGAACAATGGTTTTCTTGTATCCAGGATTTCAAATTACAATTTTCAGTTGACGTTTTCAAAACATAAAATCACTCACTCACACACACTACCACACTCACACACACAACCACAATCACACACCGATGCACACAATCCTCAAAAATTTAACCTAAACAAGTTAGTTAATCAAACTACAATCTAAGGCTACTGTTAGTCAAAAACACATAAATGAGTTTCATAAACTCCAGAAAAATGTCTCGAATCGGTACATTGGGTTGTCTACCTCGAGCCCGAAGGGAGTCATAAAGCTCAGATCTGACTCCACGATGCTCAGCAGAAAACCAAATAACGTGATCTGCGTCCTGGTAACCTTGTCCGCATTCTCAGAGATTGCTGTCTCCCAGCCCAACACGGAACAAATGAGCGTTCAAAGAATAATGATTAGACATGAGGCGAGACAATCCCCTGAACCAACATTTCTTAGACACCTTAGGAGTGATAGAATGTAGCCATCGCCCCAAATCTCTTTTATTCCATTTATACTGCCAGTTATCGAGTGACATCTGACGAAAAATTGCAAAAAATTCGTTGAAGGCGATTTGTCGGTCATAATTATCGCCTTCTATAGCGCCCACCCTTGCAAGCGAGTCCGCTTTCTCATAGTCAGGAAACTTACAGTGAGAAGGGACCCAAACTAAGATGAAAATAAAAGAAAGTGAAGATAAAGCACTTAGAAGACCTCGTATTTTCATAAGAAAATAAGAGGTGTGCTTCACCGGCCTCAAGGAGCGAACAGCCTCTATAGAACTAAGACTGTCCGTGAAAATGAAGAATTGATCCGGTGTTAGTGAGGCAACAGTTTCTAAAGAAAAATGAATTGCTGCCAATTCTGCGACAAAAACAGAACAAGGTGCTTGAAGTTTACGAGCGACGCTATAATTTTTATTGTATACACCAAAGCCAGCGGAATCCTCTATCAAACCCCCGCCAGTGAAAAACATTTTGTTGGAATCAACTGGGCCAAACTTTGCAGCGAATATTACCAAGCAATCATAGGACGATGATGCTCTGGGATTCCATGAAGTGCCTGTTTCATGGATAAATCAAAATGAACCGAATTTTCGAAATCGAAGAAGCAAACATGATTGGGAATATTCAGCTGAGGGCTGACATCCTGTGTTATGTTCAAATGGTACAACGTCATGAAGCGAATTTGAGGGTTCAACTCAAGAAGCTTCTCAAAGTTTCCGATTACCTGAGGGTTCATAACCTCACACCTGGTGAGGAGTCGGAGAGATAATTCTGAAATCCGATCCAAGAGTGGCAACATGCCAGCCAGCACTTCAAGACTCATTGTATGAGTCGAGTGCATGCAACCTAACGCGATACGAAGACACTGATACTGAATACGTTCCAGTTTGATGATGTGCGACCGAGCCGCTGACTGAAAACAAAAACTACCGTATTCCTAAACCGACAAAATCGTTGTCCGGTACAACGTTAGAAGATCTTGCGGATGCGCTCCCCACCAGATCCCGGTTATTGTGCAGAGAAAGTTGACCCTTTGCTGGCACTTTCGCCAGATTTTCGGAGGTCATCCTGAAGATTCCTGACCAGACTCGCCACTTAGGGAGTTCCTGCGTTATCCAAATTCCTCCGAAAAAGTGTCCATATCCAAATCTTTTCCAAAACCTGTCCTGCGACACAACCAACTTCATGATTTTGCAAAACTTTGTCATCAGAGGACATTTTGAGGGTGTCTGACCATATTGGCCACTTAGGGAGGTCGTGCGGGATTTGAGCTCCTCCGGGAAAGTAGTCATATTGAAATCGTTACCAAAACCTCGCTTGTGACATATCAAACTGCATTTGTTTGCAAAACTTTGTCTTTGGATCAATTTCCTTTTCCACCCAGGCTGAATCTGGATCTGTTATGCTTGAAGTATCGGTTTTCGAGCCAATCAAAACTTTGCACAAACATAATTCACACTATAGAACAAAACAAAAACCAAATCATTGAACCGAGAAACCATAATAGTTGTTTTGACATAAGCTCTATGCTTGCCTTGGCTAGTAGTACATGCCTCAACTAAACCATTTTTTATAAAAGGATACTGTCGAGCTGGTAAAAAAATTCACATTTTAGTGCAGCAAAGCTTAACGAAATTCAGAAAAAGAGCAAAAAGAGGACGGGTGGATTATGAAAGTGAGGCAAGGTCTCCTTTGTTCAATCTATCCTTCGCGCATAGGCAGTACGATAAACTTTCGTGAAGACGAAGTTTTGCAAAATCATGAAGTTTGTTGTAGCGCAAGCCAGGTTTTGGAAAGTATTTAAGCATGACCACTTTCCCGAAGGAACTCGGATAACGCAGAGCCTCCCTAAGTAGCCAGTATGATCAGAAATCCTCAGAATGTCCTCCGCAGACCTTTTTTTTTTTTTTTTCAAAATCATATAGTTTGATGTGTCGCAAGCCAGGTTTTGAAAACATTTAAATATGGCCACTTTCCGGAGGAACTTGGATCTTGCAGGGTCTCCCTAAGTGGCCAACATGATTAGAATTCCTGAAATCGTATTTTCGTGACCTAGCTTTGCAAAATCATGAAGTTTGATGTGTCGCAAGCCATGTGTTGGCAATGATATGGATATGGCCACATTTCCGGAGGAACACGGACTCCACCCAAGTAACACCACTTGTCATATTAGTGTTAAAAATACACCTTTTAGACAAATCTCATGTTTTTTCCCTCACGCCATACATATAACCGAAAAAGTGCAATAAATGTGGTATTTTTGAACATCTTTTAGGTCAAACCAGATGTTCTGTAGAACATCCATGAGACAAATACTATGTTCTATGGATGCTTAAAATAGCGTGCTTATAACATAATGATATGTTTGTCAAAGTCAGTACGGTACTAAAATGAATAAAGTTAACAAAATATAAACAACCATTTTCAATGGCGAAAGAATATCGTACCTAATAGTATTTTATGCGTTTATGCGTCATCTTGATTGTTTATTACTTTTTCAAATATGAGTGGAAGTTGCATCAAAATTGTATATGCGGCTCAAGGTTAGCAGTGCAACTATCCGTTTTACCTTCTCTAATTTTATGCGCCATTGATTGGATTAAAAAACGTAGAAGGAACCTCCAATAAATTATGGAGTTTGAGTGAGATTTCTTTATGGAATCCACCAAAATCAACATGGCGATTTTCAAAGTTTGAAGGCCTACAGTACAAGTCTATAGTACGGGTAAAAACATTAGTAACACATTTGATTTTCAAATGTTCGATTTTTATTTTCTGCGTTTTTTTTATGTAAAATTGCACAGACATTTTTTTTATTATGTTGTGCGTAGCTTGATCTCAAAAGACTCCCCCATAAAAAAGCGTAAAAATTTATAACAAAACAACATCCCAAACTGTTGCTTTGCGTAACATTTGAATTAATCCCTCTGTCCAATTTGACTACTATTTGAATCAGTGAGTTGCACCACAGTCATACGTTTAGGTAGTGTTTATTTATATTCCAATATTTCAAATAAACGGTTTATACATATTTTCAGCCGTCACTGTATTGGATCCACACTCTATTTTGAATAATTTCACTATTGCATGAGGATGTTCAAAATATGTCTAACACCCCATTCGCACTACAACCTATATTACGTGATATAGAGTATCTTGATAACAAATGCCATGCACGTTATTTCCAGTGAAAATTTGATGCATAAATGTCGATATCAAGATACTCTATATCACTTAATATAGGTTGTAGTGCGAACGGGGTGTAAAGTTCATCTTGAATGCAACCTATGAACATATTTACAAACAACTAGCATACACGCTATTTCCAAACAACCCACAAATAAGTACATTTGACTCAAATCAGTCAAAAGTATGGCTACTCAAAAGTGAGCAAAGATAGTTCGTAGTGGTAAGATGACAAACAGTCACCGATGTCTTCAAGAAGTAAAATTCAAGTTGATTGAACAATTGATTGAACAAAAATGTGTTCGCTGTTCTGGTACCAAGTTTTAACCAAATATGTGTAGAAAAACATACTCAAAACTTTTTCAAGATTATACATGTTTGGTATATCATCCTCACGACTTTTGTACAACAAAGTTCTTATATTCTTGTCAAAGAAGAAGTTTCTTGTGTTATTTGGGCGGAGGGCCTGCACGAATCTTCAGAATGTCCTCCTAAGACACAGTTTTGCAAAATCATAAAGTTTGATGTGCTAGGTTTTGGAAAACTTTTGATTATGGCCTCTTTTAGTGGCCAGTATGGCCTTATATCCTCAAAATGTCTTCTGATTACCTCGTTTTGAGAAATAAAGAAGTTTTATATGCCGCGTGCCCTGTTTTCTATCTAAAAATATTTTGCTAACCATCCCTGGACTGGTACTTTCCCCAGTACTCCCACCTTGGAATTAGAAACTTCTGATATTTTCGGAATAAACAGTGCAGATTCACAAACAACGATAATTTTGTGATCTATTGCAAAAAACCGCATAAAAATCCAATGGCTAAAGATAGAGTATTATTCTTTTTAAATTTATGTTTTTCTCTCTAAGAAGGGTGGGGGACGCACGTGTTAGAGGTATTTTTTGTTGTTGGATACACAACGGTTGAATATGCACGTGGTTTGGATCTTCTTATTCTTGTTTGTTGTTTTGACTGGGCTTCAACGCGGTGGTCATTCGTCCAGAGCATGGTTTGGTGATATGTATGTGCTGGTTTGTATAATGTGCAGCGATGAAAACACACCAGCAAAAGAACGTGATGCTATTGTTGCGAAAAATATAACGCGAGAAGAAGAAACACGATTGTACTGTGCCTTGAAAATTCACGGTAAGGAAAAAGTTCGGTGCACTTGTGTGTAAATTTCTGCTCGAGATGATTTTATTTTTGTAGAATGTCATGACATTTTCAATTGTAGAATTTTTTTATTTCCTTGTGTTCACTTTGGTCATTATGAAAAGTGTCAAATGTTACCAAAACAATGTTGAAATCCTGTCCCCGTGCCACCACTGGGCGGAACTGAAAAGGAACAGCCACCTGCGAGAACGTTCAATTCAGCTGGATAGCGATCCAATGTTGGCCAATGAAATTCAACCATCGATTTCTAACAGTGCTAGGCAGGAGCACTCCGGTTGCTCAAATAATGAAACTTTGCTGATGACAACGTTGAGTAACTGGACACTGAGCACATAGGCGTATCCAGGAATTCAAATAGGGTGGGGCAAGAAAACCTTTTTTAGAGAGAGAGAGAGAGAGAGAGAGAGGGGGGGAGAGAGAGAGAGAGAGAGAGAGAGAGAGAGAGAGAATGAGAGAGAATGAGAGAGTGAGAGAATTACACCGTCTTCAACCAGCAATTGCACACACTGAATACATAACTTTATTCAACAGACAACACAACGCTCGATGGGCCAGTAGAGTAAGGACATTTTCAAGATCCACCGGCTGGAGCACGAATCGAGCCCTCGCTTTGTGATAATCCGCCTGAACAACGGGTGAATTATCTTCTCTACGCTTACCAAAGTACTTTACAATCCCCGTCAAATTTTGGCAACAAAATTCAACAATTCTAGGCTTATTCTGGAATTTAAAAAAACTCAAAGGATTTTAAAAAAAAACTTAGGTTTTCCACATGTTTCAAAATCGAACAGCATTAAATAGCAACCATACTTAAATCAAGCGGTTCTATATCGACTCAGTATGTAATTAAAAAAATAAATAAAAATAAATTAATGATTACAGCTCACACGAGCAGCAATCCCAACATGTATGACTACGATTGTAGAGAAGCAGAAATTGGTTCATCTTTATAAAATAATTTCATGCATTGTACAAAGAGGTGTAATGATAGTATTTCACAAGATGACAAACATTAAGAATGTTTCATACAAGTTTTTCTATGTATAAAATCCATGTTTACGAAACGAGTGAACGCTATTTGACGAAAATAATCATTTAGTGTAAATATTGACAAAGCAACACGGCAAAACACCGTTTTCTTCCATAGAAACAAAAAAAAAACTTTGAGGTAGCTCATCGAGTCTTCCGGTCTGCCTCTAAGTACTAGATGGGTCTTCTCAGATTGCCTGTCAATATGCAAAATTTGGATGACGTCTGTATTGAGTTATATTATTTATTTATTTATTTTCCATCGGCCTATTTCCTCACATGGTGACAATCACCGACGCCAGGGAGACGACTCCACCACCTGGACCCTACTTAACGACTCATGACTATGAGCCGGGACCAACGGCTTTACTTCCCTTCCGAAGGAAGACGTGACCAGATTTTTTCGCCTCAGAAAAATTACCGACGTCGACTGGGATTGAACCCAGATCCACTGGGGTGCCAGTAGCAGTCACGTTTTCCACTACACCATCGACACCGGCAAGTGTATTGAGTAATATTAATTCATCCAATATATCACAAAACATAGCGATTGATTCAGCGGATTGGAGAAAATTATATCATTGGGTATAGGACAAAGACTCCCCCGGTTAGTGAAATGCATCTACGCACTCTTACTTTTACCAATTCCCTCAATTGCAATTTTAAATGGATTCGCATAGATTGTTCTTAAGAAGCTTCAACAGGATTGATACAACCGTTGCACATTGAAAGTCTACGAACAAAAGGCAAAAAAGTTGGCTTCAAGCATCGGCTGTGAGAGGTTGTGTTGATGCTTTATTACGCACTATTTTGTTATCGGACATGATGCGTTCCGTATTGTTTCGGTTATCTATAAGTAGGCAATGTGAGTAATCGAGTGAGAATAAAAAAATAAACAACAAAAATGCTTTCTGGTGAGATGTGGAGGTTCGCCGCGCAAGTGGTGGGGATCACAATTAATTGTGATCCATAATATTGGTTGATTCTTTGAGTAATAACAGCTCATCTGGCAGCAACGGAGTAGCAGCTTCGGGTGGTCGATCATGTTTATTATCTTATTCATGCTTATAGCAATGGATAAAATCTTTGAAAAGGATAAGACAACAGCAACTTTTCGCTTTGATTAGCATGCTGTCTTGTCTCTGAATTTTGGATATGATTCGTCTCATCCGTAGAATATCATAGCATGTGCTCCATTAAAATCTCTCGGATACGGAAACAAAATATTTAAATACTGAATTGAACTGTAGGATATGATTAACATATATTCTCTATAAATCGAAACTAAAGTCCCGTAAAACGTGAAAAATTTGACCAGTTTGGCCAGGGGGTAAGTCACTCGGCCACCGTAGCACACTCCGTTACACTTCAAACACACTCGCCAACTTCTGAAAGATAAATTCATCTCTGGTACCACTTACAAGAATTAATTGTTAGTTTTCTCACTGTTTCTTTTCCCCTCGCTTGCACTGATGTGATTCATATGATGCGTTAAAGTTCATAGAATAAACGTCAACTAATCCATGGTTGCCAAATAGCATAAATTTTCAACTGTAGTATTGCCAGATGTGTTGAACCACAGAAACACCTTTCGACACACTGAATCACAAACACAACGTGGCACAGTGACTAACCTGCTGGGTTTGGCCCATATCACAAATAGTGTGAATAAACATTTTCCGTTGATATTGTTGATACTATGAATTATGTTTCTTAATCAAGAATTATTTGGCTTCCGAAAGCTATAAAATTGGTTTAAACATTCCGACTTTTGCTGCCAAGAACTGAAAATTGAATTGAGCATAGCTTTTTAAAATTGCTGCTAGCGAAGAAAAAAGAAATCAATGCTTGTCTAATAGTTGACATTACTGGTTAAGATAATTATTTGGACCACGTTAGGTTAGCTAGATTGGAGTTCTCGATTAAAAGCAAAAGGGTGTTTTTAGTCTTTACAGTTTAAAAAAAAATCTCATTGCATGTCCACTTTTTGCAATTTTTTGCGACATCTTGTCACAAAATCGAGGCAATTTAGCGCTTTGCATTGAGGCAAAGGGGCAATTTATCAAACATTAACATAGAATATTAAAAAATTAAAGCAAACATTATAATACTAAAAATTGATTCAGCAAGTTGAGGGGGCAACGGTACTCTCCGTACTCTTGGCTACGCCTATATGGTCTATAAACTACCATTTCTTGTTGTAAAGGTAAATTTAACTCGCACTCAGTCAACAGGTACTCGACCGTTCGCTTCAGAAGCACTGACCGTCCGGATTTCCCCAGTGCTTCGGCGCTTCACTCCCGCAACAGAACGGGCGAACTCCTTCACGACGATTCGCTCGATTGGCTCTGTCCTGCTACCCGGTTTCAACTCGTAGAAGTGAAGCATTCGCTCCCGAGTGCGCCTGATTCAACGAAAAAAATTACAAATTCTTATTACAGCATCTGTCAATTAATCGTTTAAAGCTTCTCACATTTCAATCTCCGACTTTGGACACAACGTTTCACAACTTCCACGGATAAACGATTCCATTTCTGCGGGACGAACTGGGAAGAACAGTTACTGGTCGGTTCGATCGTTCTTGTTTGTTGACATTTCAGTTACTAGTGAGACAAAACTACTCAATAATGGCTGCAAATGAACCATGTTACACTAAAAGTAGTTGACCAAACTAGCAATTCATCATTACCAAGAAGAAACGCAATCAAACAACGTAGATTTATTTAACAAAAACTCATGACTGTTGAACATTGCAGCAATGATTGAAATTGACAAACAATGTAAAACCAATTAGGAGGAAATTATTAAAATATAATCAACAGTGATTTGTTCTCCCTTGTCGTGCAGTGTTTTGGGAGGACATCAGCTGTTATGATGAGAGTTGTGAGAACTGTGCATTAAATACAATTAGCTTGCAGAGTTTTTTTTTCGATAATCGGCCCTACAATAAATTGTTGCAAAATATTCCTCAAATTTACAGATAATCGATGAAATAATATTGCACGCAATTTTCCGGCAGGTTTTTTGAGTTATCGAATGTTTTATATATCAAAATGCAGTTTGCGTGGAACAACAAATAATAATACACAAGAAGTTTACATTTCAGCATAACCATTCATTTCACTGCATAGAGCGACACCTATGGTTTCAATTAAGCAATCTGAGTTTACAGTGCTGAATCGAATTTTTAGCAAGTTCACACAAACCAAAATAAAATAAAAACAATCCAATAAATTGAGGAGATTATAAAAATAGAACTAGTTCTTAGGTGATTGATTTATTGTATTGTATTTGTATATTCATGGAGATGGTTCGAGCCATGGCTGCATTTTAGCTCCAATTAAACAACCATACAATCTTTGGAAGCATTTATCTCTACGGTAAATTTAACGAGTTTAATAGGGGATTTTAATTTTAAAAACTATATGGTGTTTTTGATCCATATCCATAAAAGGCGTTCTTACTTTCACAACTATGTATATTTCAGATCTCTTCTATTTTTCCTTGATTTTCAAACCAAAACAATCTAATAAATTCTATTTTTACAAACTGGAATGAAGTTCACAGAGTGGCACATTTGTGAAGTGACAGAAAACTGGCCTGTCGGAATATGCAACACTTTTTTTTAATGTTTGAGGGTTGGTTCGTGAGTTAGAGTAATCTGTTTTTTCTACAGCGTAAAAAAACAGCGTATGGTGCAATTGAGTGGTGTTGTCTTGCAATCATAATTAATTCATTTTATATTGAAATAGTTTTTTTTTTTCAATAGTTGCGCTTGGCAGATTAATAACATAATTGGAATGGGGGTGTATTATTATATTAAATTCCATAATTCACATACCCCTGGAATAGCATATTGTAAAACTTTGACGCGACAAAACCAATTCTTTAACGCAATACTAAGGTAAATTTCATCAATGTCATGATCGAGGGGTGCGACTCTATCTAAGATTCAGGAAAATTTTCACACGGTAAAAGGACAGAAAAAATAGTGCTGACGATTTCAAGGAAATACTGCCGAAAGATGGTTATGTGCCTCATTAAGTTATGTGCAACGTTGTTTTCCTCGCGATTTCAGTTTCAATAACCCAAAATCCGATTCCCTTCCGACGCGCTGGTGTGTGGCTAGTAGGGTATGTGTTCCTCAACTCAGCATATTATGCATTTATCGATTACATTTTTTTATTATAACTCATACAGTTTTTAAGCTGTAAGCGAGATTCAACTAGTAAGATAAGTTTGATATGACATCTGGTGGTATGTATCACGAAAAGCTACACAACTATTTTTATAAAGTCAGAAACATTCGAGGGATATGGATTTAACGTCGGTCTATAGGCATCAAATTAGGCCTATTCGTGGATGCAACTTCGTCCCATTCGATGGATTTATTACTGAACATGATTTAAGGCATTGCTAGCTGTATTCGATTTGCTTAATAAACATTTCACAACACAAACTTAAATAAAACTGCTTTGAAACACTTAAGTGATGTTATTATATGATTTACTAGCCATTCATCAATGAAAACATTATATTTCACTATACAATGATTTAATTCCTTCAGTTTGTGTTTAGATAGGCCACTAGAATATAAACAGCCGCAAACTCATGCATTTACACTTAAAACTTTACCAATAACAACCTTTTTACTACGTTATTGATACAACAGGCCATAGTTGGGAACAAACAAAAAAATATGTCCCAAACATTGGATTTACGATATTCTTGTAAAGTCATTGTTAGTGTAGCTTTGCGAACAAATAGTTTGTAACGTGTAATTATTTTCTGTACATCCAGACTGCATTACTTGCTTTATCGATTCAATTAAGCCAAATTTAGATCACTTGAAGATCGTGTAGATCATCTGTTCAGCTTAACCAGTGAAACCATGATGCCCCAAAAGTTCAAACAATCGAAAATTACGCGGAAGTGAACCCTATAAGTTGATTAATATTGTCTCAATTGCTTCTAATTACATCGGTCACTCTAATAGCAATATGATTTTGTTGATTATCGCTAAATTAATGACTCATTTGGAACATAGGCCAAACGAAAGAGCTAGGCTTACATAACATCCCCTTACCCTATATGATATTTATGACAGATAAAAATGAAAAATGAACAGAACAGTACGATAAAGCAGGAATATTCGAAAGTTCAGAAAACGAAAACCGAAAAAACTCTTTAAACTGAACCGAGCATTCGCTGAATATTTTTAAACGTCAAACACTTCTTTTCGAGTCAATTCCACTACGGCTATCTCTACCGAAAAAGCGTCAAAGCGATCATGTTTTCATTTCATAATTTGTGTGTATCATCGATTCTCGAAAACAAAAATTACACAGAAACATAAATAATAAAGACAAGGATAAGTTAAGTCTGAACGACTATATTTTAACACTGATTTAGAGATAACCCTATATTTGAGTCCATCGCATTATACAGTGAAGTCAAACTAACGTAGATGACAAACTCAACCATAGTAATTTGTTCAGTTTGTGTCAAAAATTAGTTACTAACAAGTGTGCTACTTGGGAATACTGAGTCGTATCTGTGCTTGGATCATTTAGGGAACATTCAACAGACGTGGTAAATGGAAGGAATATAAAGCTCCACAAACTTAAAACATAAAAATTATTTACAGTAAATAGAAAGCATGTTTCGCATTTTGAATCAAAATAAAAGCATGTTAATTTCAACAATAAATTCATCGGGAAGGCGAATTTGAACGTGTATCCAGTATTTTACGAGTACTCATGACCGCCTCGATTGAGTTCGGTTTCTGGTAGGGAGCAAGCGATTCGACGTTTGGCTTAGGTCGTTTGACAGCTAATCGATAAGATTTGATCGATTCTCTGTCAAACGGCTTAAGCCAAACGTCAATTAGTTTGCTCCCTAACAGAAGCCGAGGTCAACCGAGACCGCCATTAGTACTCGTAAAATGCTGGATTTCTCTCTCCACAATGTGCACGCTAAGATAAGAATACCTATAGATCGTTAAAAAGTATCGATAATCGCTTAAAAATGCACATAAACAAATAAAAAGTGTTCGCGCCGTCGTGGAGATTTATTTTCGGACACTTTACAAAAACTCTGTTTAAAGGCTGGTTTACGGTTCGGGAAATGCCTAACGGGATTTTGAAATGGGATTTTGCTCTGGCTTTGGCTCGGGAAATTTTCCAGGTGACATCTCTACACATTTCTCCACACTCAGTGACAATCAAGTTTAACGTCTCAGATTTTACGTTTTGTTTACATTTGTGTAAGTTTTTTCGTTCAGAAGCATTGGAAAATTGACAGTTTTGAAGAAAACTTGTTGCTAGTGGCTGCTTCAATATTATCTATTGGATTTATATTAAAAAGAAAGCGAAAATCAAACAAAAACACCAGGAGTGTCTGGGTAAATCCTTACTTACGACAAAGGAATACTAAGGGGAGATTTGCGAAAGATGTAAGCAATAGCTGTGCCTTTCCGAAGTACCCCAATATTCATATTTATATTATTCCACAGTTTGATGAAATGCGAGAATGGAACAGTTGAGTTTGCTCAAAACTTTCATATGGAACAAGAGCAATTTGAAGAACTGTTCCAAAGAGTGAAACATCGTCTGGAACCGAAGAGATGTACTCGCCCAGATGGAATTATTGCAAAACAACGTTTGGCCTACACACTCGAGTTATTAGATACTGAATTGATGGCTTCTCCAAACCAACGCGATTTTTTCGCAGTGATTATCCGCTCGAGCGGGCTGGCTGCCAGCGTTTAGCTTGTTTACCATAGCTTCTTACTGCGAGCAGCCAGCTCAGTTGACCGGGTAATGTTGTCGCTGTCACAGCGATAAATTTGCATTAGTTTCGGGAAGCCTTGATACTGCGTACTATGAACAAATAATTTTTATTTTTAGGTATCTGGCTGGTGGACCTTTTTTCGAAAGGTATGCTGCAAGCAACTACCGTATCTGCAAGTCCTCAAGCTGCATTATTATAAAGGAGACATGCCAGATCATTTACGAGGAGCTCGCAAAAACGGAGTTTATGGCATACACGAAAGAAAACTGGTCGGCAGTGGCGCAAGAGTTCAAAAAGTCCAATTCCTGCTTGTGATATGTACAGTACGCAGTAAAATTAACCAGATAAAAACGTAGGAAGTGGTTAGTTTTACTCGCACTATTACATTGGCTACGAAAGCTTCTTACATAATTTTATGTATCTTGAATATTTTGGCTCTATTAATCATTAATTGGACATATCGAGGCGCTGTTATATGAAAAAAAAAAAAAAAAGTAAACTTTACCGTATCAGGCAAGGACCAATCTTTTTTAGTTCCGTTTGGGAGTACGCACTAGTTCGAAAGACGAGTTAACAGAATCATTCCAAAATTGCAATGATGGGGATTGAAAGCCTCTAGTGAATCTATAGATATGGAACGTATTTTATGATGTCTAACAGGAGGCGGTATTGGGAAGACATAAATTATAAAAAAGACCCTTCGAGTGAGCAAGAGTAGGAATGGCTTGGAATGGACGTCAAATCGATTTTATTTCGGAAAATAATCATCAACTCTGTTTTTAACCTGTAATCAGTATGCTATAATGAAATAATATCCAATAAATTGAAAATTAAAGCATCAAACATTATAACAAAGCATGTTATTGAATGCAAATAATATAGACGATTTGTTAGGGTTCAAGAATAATCATGTTTTTGTTATTAGAGATTCAATACCTTTATGGACTTTTACTTCTCTTCTAGATCTTTGAATTTTTCATTTGCTTGCTCAATAATGTCCATGCAAAACTGCGTACCTTGCATGAACGGCATTTGGCGCAATCTTCGATCTAGCTCAACGTGAAATTCTTTAAATTTGAGCTGAGTAACTTCCTCCGTTGAATTCCGAGAATCCGCCAGTTTTGATAATGTTGCGGCCACTGAAAACAATGTTTCGTCCAAAAGTTCGTCTGAGTTGCCGTTCTTTTTGGCACGGCTTTGACTGCGGCTCGATGGTGTCGCAGAATCTGTGAAGGCCTGGAAAGTAATTTGTAAAGTGTTCTAAGTTTCAATAATTTCAAATTTATTACAAAAGCAAACCTCGTTTTCTTTTGACAGCCATTCTTCCTCGAACTCTGCAGGTTTTTTAAGAGCTATCGTTGACGAACGGTCTCCAATGGAGACCGTGTAAACACTCCGGGCACAGGACGGCAGAAAAAAGCTCATAGCTTCAGCTAATGGCCATCGTTCCTGATATATATCGAATCGCTGAGACCCATCCGACTGGTAAAGCTCCAACACATGTGCTGGTGCACCGGATTTATCACAAATCTTCTGGAGTTTAGCTTTATCAAGATATATTCTAGAAGTTTACGAATTAATTTATTAATTTTTACTTTAACAATGTATGTTTTTTACCTGGTCGATTCCCTCAGAGCATCCCACACCTACGTAAAAAACTTATTAAAGTTCATTAAATATCCTTATGAAAATAAGCCACAAGGAAACGGTTTGAATTTCATAACATTACCTTATGAAATGCGGTGATTTTTGTCATAATCATTCCAAATGATTCACTTAATGAGTTTCATTGTACAACCGTATGAAATGAGTTTGTTAGTGATATGGAACTCATGCGTTGATTTTATCTTAATAATGTTAAAAAATACGCATTTTATAATATATATTTTTATTGAATTCATCGGGCATTTTCATTCTACATATTTCTGGATTCTGAATTTGTGCACAGCAAAAAAAGTTGTTGAATATTACACAGAACCAGATGCACATAGGTCATTCCATCGGTTGTGTAATGTTAGGTTGTCTCTATGTACAAAGTAAATGATGCATTGCTTACCGATGTAATTTGGTCGATGTAAACGAGACAACGTACCTCATCGAGACAACGTGAATCATCGCGACGTACTACGTTGTCGCGACGTAAAAGTGAGCAATGTAAATTTTTTAGTGAAAATGAATTTTTCGGATATTGTTCAATGAAAAAAAAGAGTACAGTGGAAATTAAAACAAAATGATATTTTTATTAGTATTTGAATAAAAATGTGTATCCAGCCACACCCCTCCACAGATCCCCTTAATCCAACCTACCATCTGAACATCATCCAGGATTCCCTGGGGTGTGCATCCGGCGAAGATTTTGTTCTTCAACTCATCCAGCTCTTCCTGTTCTTTATTGCGATCCTTGGAATCCTGGTCGGCCTCACGTACCCGTTCCGTCAAACGCCGCTGCAGCTCACAACCCCTTTGGAACGAAAACAAGTTTATAAAACTGAACCCGGAGTATCATCAACTCCCGATACTTACTTATAGTACTTCGAATCATCCTGTTCGTCAACGTAATCCTCCAGGAATTCCTCAAATCGCTTCGCCTCCTTCTCGCGTTCTTCTTCCCGGCATCGGTCCTTCTCGATCTTTCTTGTAGTCCTTAGCCTTCCGTCTTTCACGTGCCTCCCAATTCCTCAATCGTTCTTGGTAGGCGGCTTCCACTCTTTAGCCTTTTTCTCAGCTTTCATCCGAACTCGTGCTTCCTCTTCCATTTCTTTCTTTTTCTGAATGTCCCGCGGGTTACGATTCAATAGTTCTCGTTCCTGTTCTCGCTCTCTTTCACGTTCCGTTCCCTTTCACGATCCCTGGCTTCCCGGGCTGCTCGATTTTCACGCTCTATCCGTTCTCGGTTCTCCGTTTCTCGTTCACGTTCACGCTCCCTCTCTCGCTCCCGTTCCCGCTCGCGATCGCGGGAACGTGACCGACTTCGCCGCCGGGATTTCTTTTCCTTTTCCTTCTTAGGCGAAGACAATCTCCTCTTGTCCCCTCCATCAGCCTTCTTCTCTTCACGCGCCTTCTTGCGCTCCTTTTCCTTCTCCTTCTTAATCACTTCCTCGGTATACTTGCCAATCTCTTTGCTGATGATGTCCCTCTTTCCCTCCTCCAAGGTCAACTGACTGGAGCTGCTTCTTCTCCTTCCGAGGAACACCGTAGTCGTCTGGCTGTTCGGGGGGCATCAGTTCATCCCTAAACTCATCGAGAATCCTCGTGATAAGATCTGTGGAATCATCGTCGCCAATCTTCTCCGATTGCTCACTAACTGCACCATTACTCTCCTCCCTATGTTGCTCGAGCAAGGCATTGTTCTTGGCGTCTACCTTGGCTACCAACTTTCCGCCATCGATATCGCAGATCATGCAACAGCCGAATGGCACGTGCTCCTGCCACTGCACCACTGAAATCACAAAGATTCATCAAGACAGGACAACCAAGAGAAAAATAAGACGGATTACTTACTCATACTCGCCAGAACCCAAACATTGGAAACCCGCTTCCAATTGATAACGGTACCATAAGAGGCGAGGTCTTCTTGATCATCGGATCCGGTGCCCGGTCGCTTATGTTTCCAATGAATCGTGGGCGCGCATTCGGAACCTGAACACCTCCCTCGATCATCTCGGCCACGTTATCGTGGCGATTATTTGAGTTGTTGTACATTTGCGGGCGGGAACCAATTGTGGGTGGTGGTCCCCGGAAGCTTCCTCGTCCCGGTGGTGGCTGACTCATTGATGGCGGCATTCCAGCTGGTATGATCGATGGCTGTCGAATTTAAAATCACTCATTCAATGATCTACCACAAGCAAACGATTAGCGACTAAGAATACTCACAGGCATCATGGGTGGAGCCATACCATACGGGATTCCCGCGGGCACAATGCTAGATGGCAGTCTACTAGGGAACGACATCGCCCGATCCAGCGCAAAACTCTCACAAGCTACAATATCGGCAACCAGAGTAAACGATACAGAAAACTCAAATCAAAATCTTCCTCCGCGCCAGGGGTCTCGAAAACCTCTTAATTCTCTCCAACCCACCTTGTTTTCCTCACAAAGTCTAGGAATCATGTTCGGCGCAGGACGAATCAGTGGTTTACCGGTGTCAATCTTATCCCGGTATTTGTTTTCTCCTTCAAAGCAGCTCTTGGCTACCAAAATCGAAAAATAGAGAAAAGAGTCCACGTCTAATTGGTTCAGAGTTTCGATGGCGCAGTTGTTCAAATTGTTGGTGGAGAAGTTTAGTCCGTTGAATGACTTACATTTGAGCTCCGACAAATCTTCTACTCCAAGTCCCAGATAGACCTGGTAGGCCAGCGACGACGGATAAAGATCTAGATACATTTGCATGTGTTCCCGCTTTGGAGGCACATACTAGGGTTCGCCAATCGATCCTCTCTGCATGAAGTAGGATGAGGACATTTTAGACACTTGATCCCCATTGTTATTGTACAAGGCGCGGAATACGATCTTTTCCAATTGATGTCGGAGCAAATTGACGGACCTTAAAAAAAGAATCATGACTTGAACCCAAATTTAAAACAAAATGCACGACATCTTACCTGATTCACCAGATCTTCTGCCGTGTTCCAAATCTTGCTTTCGGTGACACTTGGAATCTGTGCAATACCTGACGCATCAACACTTTTCGTCCGAATCCGGAACACCACACTGGTATGCTACGGAACAGTAGCGGTAAACATTTGGCCGTTACATCGCGTGCCTTGCCGCCCTGTTTTTCATGTTTGAACAGCAACGACGACGAGTGACGAATACGCTAAAAAAAAAGAACAAGTTTGACAGTGTTGCGAGATTTAATTTTACATAAAAACAAAATGCGATAAAGCATCAAAGTCGTGTAATATTTAACATTTTTTGCGGAGTCCTTTATGTGCATTAGTTTTCGTGTAATATTTATGTTGTTGATATGTGATTATTACATTCATGCAACGCATAATTTTGTTCTTATGTAATTTGAAGAGCGATGTAATATTCCATCAAGTGGATGTTATTGTGCATCGTATTTCCTGGATTACATCAGTTTTTAATACGTTAACATCAATTACGTTGATGTATATTACATTTTTTTTGCTGTGTAGCTTTACTTCAGTGTGCTTCAGCTTCTTGGACAGACCGTCGGATTCAGCAATAGCGATTACAGACTGATTGTCCTCGAAAATCTGTGCAGGCATATGATCCCGAATCGCCAACTCGTCAGAACAACTTGCAGATCCACATAACTTCCACAGATGCATTCCGCCAACGCACAGCACTCAGCTTCAGTCGAAGAAAGTGCCACAGTTTTCTGCTTTCTACTACTCCATGACGTCGTAGCTCCATAGATTTGAACCAGGTAGCCGGACACTGAATGGCGATCATTGATGTCAGTAGCCCAATTGGCATCGGCAAAACCCACGATCTGACGATATTCTGGGTTCATAGTGAACACCAGTCCATATTTCGGCGTTCCTTTCAAATACCGAAGGATTCTCTTCGCGTGTTTCCAATGGTCTTCCGAAGGATTGGATTGGAACTGGCTGAAGTACGATACCGCCGCATTCAAATCCGGACGGGATGTTACCGCCAAATAAGTAAGGCAACCGATAAGCTCTCGATAAGGTTTATCTAGCTTTTGCTCTGCTTCAGCTCGCTTGAGTTGGAGACCAGCCTCCATCGGCGTTGATGACGGCTTGCATGCCTCCATGCCGAAGCGCCTCAGCACTGCATTGACGTAGTGTGTCTGACTCAGCTTTAACACACCTTTATTTTGGTCATATTCGATCAGCATATTCAAGAACATGCGAGCATCTCCAAGGTCTTGCATCTTGAATTCCTTCCGGAGCAATCGTTTCACTGCTTTAATCTCGTTGACATCCTTCGCAATCAGCAACATGTCGTCCACGTAGAGCAACAGAAACACCGGTCCTGATTTGCTTTGCCGAACATACAGACAGTTATCGCCTTCGCATCGTCGAAAATCACACTGTTCAATGAACTCGTTGAAGCGATCGTTCCAAGTCTTAGAAGCCTGCTTCAGCCCGTAAAGTGATTTGTTGAGCTTACACACTCTGTCTCCCTCCTCAAATCCCTTCGGCTGACGCATATAAATATCCTCAGTGCCGTTCAGGAAAGCGGATGTCACATCCATCTGATGGACGGCAAAGCCATGTTGATTGGCAAATGCAAGCATTGATCTAACAGTTGCCATTCTAACGACAGGTGCATACGTCTCCGAAAAATCGAACCCATATCGCTGCGTGAACCCTTTGGCTACCAAACGTGCTTTACGCTTCTGTACAGATCCGTCGTGTGCCAGCTTCATCCGGAAAACCCACTTACAATCAATCGGCTTACACCCGGCAGGCAAGTCCACCAACTGCCAGGTATTGTTTTCGGCTAGAGACGTCATCTCTTTATCGATGGCCTTCTTCCAGTCGGACCAATCTTCCAATTTCTGCAGCTCTTCGATAGTTTCAGGAACATCCTCGACGAAACTCTCGGCATTCAGAGCATACGCGATACACAGATAATCGCTTAGCTTTGCCGGTGGATTGCGTGCTCGTTCACTTCGACGATACATTGACAACAGCATCCATTTCTTCAGCACGTTGACCATCCTCACTGAAGGGTCCCGCCTCTGCTTCCTCGAACTCTTCACCGTCTGCATCTTCATTCTCTGACTGCTGATCAGGAGCTTCACCGCCGGCGTAAAGCGCAGTTTGATTATCACGGGTTACAGAACTTGACAAAAACGGTCCAAACAGCTGATAATGATCCAGCTCTATCTGGCTCCCCTTCTATCGTCGACTCGCATTCGATTCTTCGCGGTAGCAACGCTTGCTCATCCACCACGACATCACGAGCAATGAAGATCTTTTTACCATCATATAGACGATATCCGCCTCCACCGTAACCAACGAAATAGCTGGCCTTGCTACGCGCCTCCAGCTTACCACGTTTTTCCTTCGGAATCAGGCTGTACGCCTTACTTCCAAAAATCCGAATCTTCGATACGTCCGGCTTGTGACCGTACCAGCATTCGTAAGGTGTCTTACTCGATGTCAGCGCAGCTGTGGGACTCCTATTAATTAGGTAGACGGCCGCGTATACCGCTTCGTTCCACATATTGCGCTTTAGCGCGGAATCAGCAATCATCGCTCTAGCCTTATCAAGAATGGTGCGATTTAGCCGTTCGCTGACCCCATTCTGCTGGGGAGTATACGGCACGGTGAATTCACCTGAATACCTTTGACTTTTGCAGAAGTCAGCGAACGCTGTACCCACATACTCGCCGCCGTTATCACAACGCAAACGGCTGACACTGCTATCGAAGTGCGCTTCCGCCATAGCAACATATGCTTTGAAGCAATCTAGTACTTCATCCTTGGTGCTTAGGATGTAAGCAACACAAAAATGGGTGTAATCGTCTGTAAAGGTAACAAAATAGCGCTTACCGTTCCATGCCGCAGGGGTCATCGCGCCGCAGACGTCGCTGTGCACCAACTCGAGAGGTCTAGAGCTCCGAGGAAGCGCCATATCCTGAAAGGGCTTACGTGTCAGCTTGCCTTCCATGCAAGAGGCCACACACGCCGCCGCCGATAACAGCTTCCCTTCTTCAGCGACATACTAAGCCGCTCTTCCCAATGTGACCGTACCTTCTGTGCCACAGCTCCGCATCATTAATCGCTTTCTGCGCTACTAGCACTTCACCGTTCATCGATTTCTTCACATCAACTTCCAGTTCATAAAGTCGATCCGATCGACGACCAGTGCACACCATCTCACCATTCCGATAAATATTCGCCGTGTTCTCAGTAAATTTCACTTCCATTCCTAGTTCTACTACACGACGGATCAAAAGAGATTGTAATTCAGTCCTGGTACGAATAAAACGTTCTCATACAACGCACTTCAACCGACGCTTCCCGATACGAGTCACCATGTCCACTTTCCCTTATGATAACACTGGAGAACTTGACCAGACGCTACCTTGATCAGCACTGGCTCTTTGAGTTTTACAGCGTCACGAAGGAATTCACCACGAAAAATCATGTGGTCGGACGCACCGGAATCAAAATCCACTTGAACCCCATATCACCATAATACCGTTCGTTACGATCAACACAACTGCTGATAAACGTAACCTCCGATTCACTGACGTTTGCTTTTCCTTCTTCTTTTCTTTGTTCGCCGACTTCGCGGCACCAAAATCGGACCGCCTTGAACACTCAGACCGTTTGTGCCCCATCTTCCCGCATGAAAAACACTTTATCTTTGGTTTGCCACTCTTTCCAGCGAACGCCGTTGATTCTGCACTCCCGCACCATCGTCACTGTGCTCCCGCTTGACGCTTTCACTTAACAAGCGAGCTTTGACAAAGTCCAGAGTGCACTGTTCCGCCGACAGGGTCTCCAACACGGTAACGAGTTGCCCATACGATCTTGGCATCGTCTGGAGAAGATAAAACACCACTAGCTTTTCCTGTAGCTTGATACCAGCCGATTCCAAATCCCGCACAATCCGCTCAAACTGGAGCAAGTGCGCATGTAGTGACCCGGTTTCATCAAACTTCATCGCCGACAGCCGTTTCAACAGATAGAACTGGCCGGAGATGCCTTTCCGGGCGAACGTAGTTTCCAACGTCGTCCATATTTCCCGTGGAGTTTGCTTGCCTTTGATGCACTCGATCTGCGAATCAGCGATATTACGAACAAGCACCGATTTGCACTTCGTGTTCTTCTTATTCCTCTCCTGTAGCTTGCGTTCTTTTTCCGCCTTGACTTCAGCAGTATCTGCACGCTGCACTTGCTATTCTGGCAAATCCTGCGCCTCCGAGCGAACGCATTCAAGAGATCCAGCTCCTCCAAGTGGACCTCCATCCGGAAGCACCAATTATTGAAGTTGGTGCCGTCGAAAAGATACACCTTTCTGTCCTCCTCCATCTCTGCGCAGTGACAAATACCAGCAACGAACAACGAACGCAAAATTTGCCACTCTCCGCGCCACGGGGAGAAAACGAGCAGAAATGAACTTTTCTTTCCGAAACGTTTCGCAACGTCTAAGACTGGTACGAACGCGTACAACAACGAAAAAATAAAATAAAATAAAAACGGGGCTCGGGCTATGCTGGGCCCATAACCTATAAGAGCGTAGACTGATAGTTACAAAAGACTCGGAACGAGAACGAGAGTAAAACGCGTGTGGTAGGTTTGAAAGCAAAACTTGTTGTGTTTATTATACTTAAGATACACGGTTATGTGAAACCCTTCAATTGGGTGTTGGGTATTACCCAGTGGATAGTTTATTACTTACAGGGTTTACACCTCAGGAAAACAGTATTTTTTGTGTAGACTTTATTTCCGCCACGGGAATTCAAATCCCGGGCTCCATTTAAAACACACAGGCGCCCGAATCCCGTGACGCTTTTCCCGAACTGTAAACCAGCCTAAGTATTAAACACCCTTTATTTCGCGAACACTGTCTGATTTATTTAATATACGGTGTTTACTCCGCGACGATTTATTTTGACTAAATTCTACTTCTCTATTGTATACGTACCACACAGCTGACTCGATCGTTAACGATCGGACGAACAGTTAGCTGTGTGTAAATAGGCAGAACGGGCAAGAAAGAGAATCTCTCTTGCAGCTGATGTAGTGTAGGGATGCCTATACCAAGCTAATTTGTCGATATAAAATCTTTTTCCCGCTCTAACAATACGTTAACACAGATTACCTAATATTGGGTATTACTATTGATAGAAGATAAACGTTAGAAATCACCGATTCGTTAGCGTTACTTTTTACTGAAAATTGGATATTGTTTTGTAGTTTTCTTTTACAGAATGCTTCAAAAAGACATGCAATTTGACCATTTATCCATTCGGATTAGTATTACAAAGTCTGCACTTAAGGAGAAACAAATGTTCAAATGTATTACAGAAATGTTTTTTTTTATTAAAAAAAAAAGTAAAAAAAATCAATGAGGTATGGAGGAACCCAAGTAAAGTTTAAACATCGTAGTATCCAAAACTTAACTTGATAATAAGTTTCTGGCTATTTTTCAAAATGTATGAAACTGGTCAGTATCGTCATTATCGACGATTTTCTGCTCTTTTTATCATCAATTATTTTGCTTAAACAGCTCGAAAAAACATTTTTTGGAACTCAATCTATGACGTTGAACCTCACTCTTACGTTATTTTACACGTTTATTTTTTCGCTCCGGATTGAAGCCGAATCGCACCTCGGGATTCATATTGGTCCACAAGGGTCCATCGGCACTGGAATAAAAGAAGAATGCAGAAGTTATTGCATCAAACATTGGGACATGAATAAACTAATTACTGAAAGATTAGTAAGAAAAATAACTAAGTTTTCGCTTGGAAAATGATCACGACCGCGTTGCTCCAGTGACGAAAAGTTTGTTCAATTTTGGGTTAATATTAACGTCCAATATTGGAAAATGAACATTACCCAAGGCAATCCATGCAAGCCTCCAATTCTATCGGATAGGCGAACTCTTCCTCTTCGAAATGACTGTGGTGGGATGATTAGGCGAGTTTTCAATGACGAGAAATTCGCGGAATAAGCCATTGTTTGCGTTTGACAGTTAGCCCCCAATGAAAAATCTTTGTTAATTTAATCATATATGAGTGACTCCACTTTTGACTAAAAATTGTGTAAAATTGATGACCGTGAAAGTCCCATTAGGGTTCGTTACCCGATCTTTCCTACACTGAGAATGATTCCATGGTTTTATTGACAGTTAAACCATGGTCAAGATGACTATTGCAATGGTTACAATAACTATGGAAATGGTCGAATTCACAACGTTCATGACATTCTTGACCATGATCATGGTAAAAAGGACTATTCCAATGTTATAGTAAACGTTGAATCAACTATTTTTATGGTTGTTTTGACCTTGATCATAGTCGGTAGAAAATCACTATACTGGCATAGGGTAAGGGGATGCAATGTAAGCCTAGCTCCTTTATTTGGCCTATCTAGCAAATTTGTCATTAATTTAGCGATAATCAACAAAATTATGTTAGTAAAAAGATGACCGATTAAATACGAAGCAATTCAGACATTATTAATCAATTTATTGTTGTTCACTTCCGTGTAATTTTCTTCGCCGATTTTCTCAGCTTTAAAGACATCATGATTTCACTGTGTTGTATTTTAGATTCCGGACAAAGCAAACACAACTGAGTCAATCGCCATCTTTCTATATATTCATCACCCTGCTCTAACCATAGATCTCATACAGATGAATCACTAATAGACCACAGACCACATCATCAAATCTCCTCTTCTTTAAATATAGACAATGAAATTAATAATCGATAATGCAATCGTTGAATCGCTTTGGCTTCCTGATTTCGCTGTGATCTGCTCCGATCCATTCGATCATCCTGATCAATGGCCTCTTTGGATGGCTGACACATATGCTCTGGACTTGGCTGATCCAAGTTAGGACCGAGGCCGGGACCAACCGTTGAGTTTGGCTCGCAAGGCCATTGTGCCTCCGTTGGCGTCTCGTCTTCATGGTCTGTGAATAGATTAATATTATTAAAACTGAATACAGGATGGCAATATGTCTACGATCATTATACCACCATTTCCAGTAGCTACTCGCTTTAGATGACTGGAATTTCTATCGTATGATTTTCCTGTTTCGCTATTCTGGACTGTCACACGAGAGCCGTGCTTTGCAGTAACTGTCATCACCGTTGGATTGAACGAAGGTGTAAGCTTATTTCCTGGAAGAACGTTCTTCATGTATGCCTCATCTCCTACACCGAGATTAGATGGTTTTGCTCTGCGACGAAGATTCTCTGCATCTTTACCCTTTTCCTTTTCGTGCAAATCACGATCTCCATGCTCGGTCGGTGGTGATTCAGTACACAAATCTCCCAAAGTTGGTAATTTGGTGCGCATGTTCCTTCTGAACATCAGTTGAGCTGGAGTCTTCCCAGTTGTGCTATGTGGAGTCGAATAATACATCGACAAATAGGTGAGAAGATCACGCTTCCAATCGTGGTTCAGGGCTTGGCTAATTTTGAGCCGTTTCATCAAAGAACAGGTCTGACGTTCTACGAGGCCATTCTCTTGAGGCCAGTACGGTGTGGTTTTGTTCAGGATAATTCCTCTATTCCGGCAATAACGTTCAAATTCGATACTTACAAACTGTCGGCCGTTGTCCAAAGTTATGGTTCTAGGAAAACCCAACCTGACGAAAATCTTCTCCAGTCTGGAAGACGCAACCGCTGTTGCATTTTGGTTCGACCCGGATGACCCTCATGGGCCAATTGTAGCATTCTTTGTCGCATTTCCGCTGGTACAATTAAGCGGGAACCCCGAACCACCAATTCGCCTACTTTACCAAACTCATTCCGAAACGCATGGTAAGGTTTGATTGTGCTTGAAGTGTAATTCCACACTCCTCGATCCAGATACTCGCGTAGTTCACGCAGCTCAGGATCCTCACAAATGTCTTTTCCAACTCTCCAATGTCCACTGCTTCCAGTTCAAGCACATTCCGTATATAGACATCGCATTCTGGATCAAATGGTTCTTCCTCTGAAGTTTGAGCGAGACGTGAAAGTGAGTCGGCTATGTTCGACTTACCTTTACGGTACACTACGTCGTAACTGAAACCCTGCAACCTTAGGATCCAACGTTCTACTCTTAAACATGGCGATGAATCTGGCGAAAATATGGCTTCGAGGGGTTTATGGTCGGTCTCCAGTTCAAACCTTATGCCCACGAGGTAAATCTGGAACCGTTCGACCGCCCATACTAAGGCCAGAGCTTCCTTCTCCGTCTGAGCATATCGACGTTCCGTTTCAGTCAAACTCTTACTGGCTTACGACACTACCCTTGACATTCCTTCGAAAAATTGCAGTAGAACTGCTCCCAGGCCTACCGGAGAAGCATCTGCAACTACTCTTGTTTTAAGCTTAGGATCAAAATGCGACAGTCGGTCTACGTGGCATAAAGCTTTAAGCAATTCATCAAAAGCTTTCTGCTCTTCCAAAGTCCACTGAAAAACAGCTTTGTTTTTCGTAAGCTCTCTGAGAGGGAGTGAAGTTATAGCGAGGTTTGGAATGAATGCCCCAACGTAGTTTACAAGACCAAGAAAACTCCTGACCTCTTCACAAGTAGTTGGCGCTCGGAAGCTCTGAAGAGCCTCAATTTTGCTTGGTGAGGGAGTCATTCCATCTTTGTTGAATCGGTGTCCTAGGAAGTCAATTTCAGTCAATTTGAATGCACACTTTGCGTGATTGAGCAAAACTCCATAATCACGAAATTTGTTCAAAACCTTACGAAGTGCTTCGTCATGTTCTTGCTCGGTTCTGCTCACAATGATTATATAGTCAATGAAATTGATAGAAAGGCCACAATCCGATAAAATTTGTTCAATGATCTTTTGAAATATCTCTGGTGCACAAGATATTCCAAAGACTAGTCTCTTGTAACGGTAGAGACCTTTGAATAAAGTGAAACAAAATACCCAGTTCATACATCGTCAATGCCTTGCATTTTTATTTACCTGTTAATTGAAACTTACCTTTATGAGTGATGAAAGTGGTCAATGGCTTGCTCTCATCATCTAACTCCAATTGATGGAAGGCATCCTTGATGTCAAGCGTGGAGAAATACACTGCCCCATTGAGCATCCATCGAACATCCTCGATTGTTGGTAGTGGATGCGTTTCACGAAGAACTGCTTTGTTTACCTGCCTCATGTCGATACACAATCGAATCTCGCCGCTGCCTTTGATTACCACGACCATCGGTGAAACTCATCGGCTGGGCTCAGATACCTTCTCAATGATGTCCTTAGCAAGTAATTCCTTAGGCTTATCCTCTACGCGCTCCAAGGTAGTGAATGGAAATCTCCGAAATCGTTGAACAACTGGCTGGACTGATTTGTCGATCAGAATGTGTATTTTTACACCGTGGATGCTGGGAAACGGACGAATACTGCTGACGTTCTGTACCAACGCATGTTGGCTAGGAAGCCCGACAATCAAAACTCCCAACTGCTTTGCCGTTTGCTTGCCGAGCAATGGCTGAGGTCCATCCTTTACAACGTAAAACCGTGCGTTCGTTTTCAGTTCTTTGTTTCCATCGTAAATGATGATTTGCGCGTCGAACATTTCCAACACCACCAGGCAATCCTTTTGTGCATAGGCTTTGAACTTTTTGTCCGACCGATTTCTCCTATCCAACGTCTGCACTCCATTTTTCAGCATAATTTCCCAGGTTTTGTCATCGATGATGTTCGAGTGGACGCCAGAATCTATCTGCATTTCGATGATGACACCCCCTACTTTTGCCCATACCAACTCATCAGAATCGCTTGTCGACGAAACCATTTCGACCAGTTCGGTGTAATCTTGTTCTCCTTGCTCATCGCCTATCGCATGTATCCGTCGAGCGGCATAAGGAGGTCCCAAACGCGGTTGTTTCCCGGATGGAGTACGATTGGGCTGAAAGGCTTGAGAATAATTTCTTTTTGCAGCAGCAGCAGCAGTCTTCTACAGTGGCTTATAGGGAGCACCAGCAGAACTTCCAGGTTGTCCCATGCGATTGTAGCAGACTGCACGAAAGTGTCCCAGTTTGCCACAGTTGGAACATGTTTTATTCCAAGCTGGACAGTTTTGGCCTGACTCGTGTTGCTTTCTGCAAAATTTGCAGAGCCCCGTTGCACGATTTCAGTATTCTTACCCACCGCTGACAATATTGCTTGTCCGCTGATCTGTTTGCTAGCTGAGCGAGAAGTTTCAAAAGCATTCACCTGCTTAACAACTTCTTCCAAAGTCAAATTTGTTGCCTGGAGTAGTTTTTCACCGAGCGGTGCTGGTACGAATTGAAGCATCTTGTCGACAACAGCTATTGCGGAGCTGTCGGTGGCACTTTTCCCAAAATTACACTTCGATGCGTGCGTCTGCGTCCTCATCAAAAAACTTCGTCAAACTCTCGCCAGATTCCGGTTTCATTGCCCAAAACACATTCATGCCGCAGAGGGCAAAATAACCATCTAATTTCTCCACGGCAACTGCGTAAGGATCTGTATCTTTGTCGCCTTGTACATCTGCTCCCGGGATGTTGTAGAAAATATCCTGCAGTTCGAAACCGCCATGGGCCAAGAGAAAATCCTTTTTTTCCGCTGCATCTTTGATCTTCGCAGCCCGGAGGCAAATTTCAAAGCCACGTTTCCACGTCACCCACTTTTGCCTGCGATCCGTAAGTGGAATATCTGCGCAGGAAAAAACCGGCAAGCTTGCGAACAGTCGATTTGTATCCATCCTTGAAAAATAATTAGTTTAGTTAGCATATCATCACGCAATATTCATCATTATTATGTACCTCGAAATCAGAACAATCAGATCAAAATCGCAACGTCCGCAACGAACGCAATTTCCACAAGCTCTACAATATCTCACCATGTAAACAACCTACGCTGTCAAGACGCGGTAGCCACGTAGCAACCAACACCGCTCTCTCGCTGCGTCAGCTACAATTATCATTCACCACTCTCCAGCCGTGGTAGCCAGTCCCGCTGTCAAGCCGCGGTAGCAAATCCGCTCTCTTGTCACGGTAGCAATCACTAACCACTCTCTTGACGTGGTAGCCAAACCCGCTCTCAAGCGGCGGTATCAACCGATCACCACTTCCTTGCCGTGGCAGCTATCTCTTTCACACCGCTTCAAAAAATCAACGGCGGTCATATATCCACCTCTTTTCCAATTCTATCCGAATGTTTCTCACAAAAATGCTAACTAAAACATGACGATTATTCATCGCAATTGAATTCGTTCCAAAAACAAAAACACTTACCTCGGCCAGTCCAGTGAATAATCTACAGTAAAACCAATCCTACACACTTAGAAAATTTTACAGTATTCGGTAATTTTTTACCGAACTTTCAACAGCTGAACAGTTCGGTAATCGGATTCAACGGATTTCGGTAAAATTTGACAAGTTCCGGTAATTTTTTTACCGTAATACTGTAAAATTTTACCGAAATCCGGTAAAGTGGATTACCGAACGTTCAGTTGTTGAAAGTTCGGTAAAAAATTACCGAATACTGTAATATTTTCTAAGTGTGTAGGGTACGAAAAATCCCAATCTCGTTGCCAATTTGTTGTATTTCAGATTCCGGACAAAGCAAACACAACTGAGTCAATCGCCATCTTTCTATATATTCATCACCCTGCTCTAACCATAGATCTCATACAGGCGAATCACTAATAGACCACAGACCACGTCATCACACACTGTTTAAGCTGAACAGATTATCTCCATGTTCTTCGAACGATCTAAATTTGGCTCAAATGGACCCATAAACCAAATAATGTAGCCTAGATGTACAGAAAATAGTCACACGTTATAAACTAACTGTTCACCTGGATAAAATAACAATGATTTAACAAGAAAACAGTGGACCCAATGTTAGGGACATATTTTTTTCTTTGTACCCAACTATGGCCTGTTGTCTGAGTAACTTAGTAAAAATGTAGTTATTGGTCAAATTTTCAATGGAAATGTATGAGTCTCGATTGTTTATTCTCCAAATGGCTCATCTAAATACAAACCAAAGTGTTTCAACTCAAACTCTTAAGTGTTTCAATGCGGGTTTAGTTTAGTTTGTTTTGTGAAAATTTATGTTGGGTAAAGCGAGTGAAGTTGGCAATGCCTTAAATCATAAAATCAGGAAGAAACCTGAATGAAGTCTTCATTTAATAAAAAATCAATCAAATGGGAAGAAGTTGCATCCATGAACAGCCCAATATGATGCTTTTAGACCGACATTACATCCATATCCCTCGAAAGTTTCTGACTTTATAAAATGAGTTGCATAGTTTTTCATGATACATACTACCAAGTGTTTTATTAAACGCGTCTAAGCAAGTGTATAACTAGCTAAATATCGCGTACAACTGAAAAACTTAATTAGTAATAGTAAAAAATGTAATCGATCGCTGCATATTAGGCTGAGTTAAGGGACACATACTCTACAACCTATATTACGTGATATAGAGTATCTTTACACCAAATGCCATGCACATTATTTCCAGTAAAAACTATGCTGATATCAAGATAGCCTATATTACGTAATATAAGTTGTAATGCAAACGGGGTGTTAGGAAGGGCGGCAAATCAGCTGTTTGATCCTGCTGGCCACTCTGAAAAAACGACCCAACCATCCAATAGAATCATTGACCTTAGATTAATAAAAATCTCAGACTTCTTAAACGCAATCTCAAATATGATGCATGCGACTCATAGTATGACGGGCAGTAAACAAACAAAGCAATGCAATCAATCTGCCAGTGCTTGTGCTTTATACCAAACACACGCCTATCATTCTAAATTTAATCAACGCTTTCGCATAGTAACACATTTAATTTCGAGAATCCCCCGAACATTGCTCGGAACAATCACTTTTGCCGCCCGGTGACCCAGCAGTGCACCGGGCGCACCCCAAACAGCGCACACTTTTGATTTTTTTTTTCGATGACAAAAAACAACCGAGAGAATAGCTTTGATAACAGTAATTTGGTCACTTGGCTACAGGATTACACAGCATCGCAGGTCCAGATTAAAATGTTCTTGTTCTTTCCAAGCGTGATAAGCGGAACTCTAATCGCTTCACGTGAGTTTGTTTCGAAAAACTGAACGACCACCAAGAATATCTGAAAATTTGGGCAAATGACAGCTGTAAAAACGCCGCCTGCTTTCTGTGCAAAGCCAAACTGCAGCGTAACGATACGACATTGTAAATATAGGCAAACTATGAGTAACAACTGATAACGGTTGATTACCTACTTTGAATAGATAACACATGCATCTTCCCGAGTTAGAGAGAGAGCGAGAGTTCTAGACCCACACAGAGACAGACGGATGAGTAATGCGCGCATCGCCTTCAACCGCAGCCCGGGTATCAAATCTCCAAGTTCAGCAACTGCAACTTGAACTCGCAATTGCAGTCAACTATTGATTGACGATTGGATTTGTGTGTTTTGAAAAAAAAACAAATAAGAATAAAACGAAGTGTGCCTATTGGATCGCAGTTCCTGAGGAGGTCTTTCGCAATCGTTTCCAACCGGCTTCTAGAAGTCTAGACAAAATAGTCAAAAGGTCGAAAGTAACATTTGTAAACAATGACTTCTAGCGTATTTTTCTGGTATCTGCTTGCTTCCATGAACCAAATAGCATCAGAAATAGATACAAGGAGTTTTTACCTTCTCGTTGGTAGTGGTGTAGATCTTAGCAACCTGACGTTTCCAGGAAATTTACGTTTTAAGTCATTGTTTACAAATGTTACTTTCGACCTTTTGACTATTTTGTCTAGAAGTAATGTAAGTAGCACCAGGCGAACGCAGCGGGTTAGAATGTGGCGCTACAGTGAGGGCCGAAGAATGTGCGAACTTTGGATTGTACAATAGACTTCTCTGCCGCCGTTAGTATTAGTAAGCAGTTTCACTAATACAATCGTTTTGCTGGTTGAAAATAAAAAAACAAACCGTTGTCAACCTGAACATTTTGACAGTTGATCTCGTGGTTGAAAACAATAAACAAATCGATCCTATACGTGTAAAGTAGCACGCTAGTGTTAGTGAGATCGCTCGGCGAGAACTTACACTGAGGCTAATGCACATAAGAAATTCAATAAAACCCCTTATGAAGTTCAGTCACAAGTTATTTTCATGAATTTCAATGCGGTAACTCATGAAACAGATTTTCTGGCTGAAATCATAACGTAAGCTTTTCATAAGGCATGTGAAAAGAAATCAAAACAATGTAGAACATAATTCATATGGGTGCCTTATTAATTTTAAATTAAGAAATCAGACACCTATAAGTCCGCATTATGAATTTTGGTATGGCACGCTTATGGAAAACAAAAAGCATAATTATAATGTGTTATATATTTTTGCATGAAATTGAAAACGTATTTTTATGGAATACTAATAGGGCAAATGACGGATTCGGCAGGACTTATCGTTTGTCTTAGCCTATTATCGTCAGGGGGGTAAATGACGTCCTTGAGCACTGAGTTTTTGTATGAAGGTACATCATGTTCCAGAGCAACGTTTTGCAAAAATATAGCTCTCTACGACTTTATTAAAAAACTTTATTAAATAATATCCACATTCTTTTACCTTCTCTTCTCTGGAGAAAACTGAAACCATTATGTCGCTGTATTCGTGTAGTATTTCTCGCGATGTTTTTCTTCCCTGCTTGAGGTGGTATTGCGCCACGGCATTGACGACAAATTTCCTCCCCGGCAATGACAAAGGCTTACTTTCCGTACCGCACTTCAGAACTTGCTGGCCAAAAGGTTTCAGAAAACAGGTGTTTTAGGATGTTCGGTGTAAAGGTATTGATGTTTGTTCTAAGAAATAAAGCTCAATTAAAATTAAGAAATATTATTCAAATGTTTTTTGACTAACCTCTGCCAGCGGTCCCGGTGGATTCAAGCTTTTGGTCACACTGCTGCTGCTGCTCTCTTGGGAGCAGAAATGATGATGTTGATTTTTTTTTTCAAATAAACACTGTGGATTTTCAAAACTAGCCTTATGAATTTCAAAGTCGTGACTCACTGAATGGCTTACGTCCAAATAGTGAAAACCAAAGGCGTCTAATATGAAACGCATAAGTGACTTATGAAACAAAAATTCTTCGATTTTGGGTTTTCATAAGTTTATCATTTGAATTTCTTAAGTGCATTTGCCTGAGTGTAATAATCGGAAATACTCTCGATCAAATTTGTTGATTTTCGGACTAATGTAATTGATTGTCAAATACAAAAGTTATTCTAAATATGTTTTTACTTACAAGCTTTCTAAAAGTGAAAGTTAATTCTACAAACATTTCCTTAATTTTCAATACTGAGCAAACCACCTTTGCTTTTGACGTAGAACTAATTCTCACCTTTCAATACTTTGATAAAGATAAGTTACCCTGAAAATTAATTCATACGTTCATACTTTAATATCTTATTTAGCGCCAGCAAATCTCTTCGTTGTTTTCTGAAGCAACGGTCGTAATACATTTCATACGAAGCATTTGTTATAACAGAAAGATCATTGTACAAAAAAAAAAATACAAAGAAAAAGGATGGCTTCAATTTCCAGCATTGTCCCACTCTTGCTGCCAACGAGTCCGTTCTGACGATATCCCTCACGTTCCTTGTATTCCTCCTCTGATAGCATTCCACGTCCTCGGCCAGGGTGATGCAAATAGGCATCATCCCAGCGATAACGCATACTGCCTCCGATGAAATCGTTCGGGAGACACTTGCGAGCCGCATGGGCATGCGTCGGAATACTCTGTTCAGTTTTTTCCTGTTACGCTTTGTTTTGAGCGCTGGCCGGCACTCCGACGCTCGCCAAAAGGCGTCTTTTGCTGCTCCTCGGACCGCCGACGTTTCTCATGATCCTTGCTATTGCGTTAACAGCCTTTGACGCCTTTTCGTCGGTATAATCGACATCTGCGTTGAAATTTAAACGGTCGTCGACCATCACCCCCAGGTGAACGGCTTTCCGGTTGCTCACTAGCACTACCTCCGTCTTATGATGAGCCAGCTGCAGTTTTGCTACTGTCATCCACGCTTCAATGATATCCAGCGCCTCCGCCGTCAACATCTCGACCTCCTCCTACACGACATCGTCAGTGAATCCAACGATTTCAACTGCAGCGTTAGTACTCCGTCGTACATCGCGCTCCAGAGCGTTGGACCTAGAATGGAACCTTGTGGCACCCCCGCCGTAATCGTGATTGATGTTTGGCCCAATATCGTTTCGTACACCAAGACTCTGTTCTGGAAGTAACTTTTCAGCATCCTGCACAAGTAGCTGGGAACACGCATTCTGTGCAGTGCTTCAGCGATAGCCTTCCAGCTAGCACTATTGAAAGCGTTTTTCACGTCAATTGTTAGTGGGGCGCAAAATCGATTTCCTCTCCTTCTGTGTGGATGCCTCCTCCACTATAAACGACTGTCCGGATTGCATCTGCCGTTGAGACTCCGTTTCGGAATCCGAATTGCCTCCTTGATAGACCACTCTCACTCTCAGTGCACTGTGTGAGTCTGTTTAGGATGATCCTTTCCAGTAGCTTTCCGAGAGTATCCAACAAACATATGGGTCTGTACGATGCTGGGTAGCCATGCGGCTTCCTCGGTTTTGGCTGCAAAATCAGCTTCTGGATCTTCCATCTGTCTGGGAAATAGACTTCATCCAAACATATACATATCTGTGTAGAGGTTTTTAGCACTACATTGGGGATTCCATCCGGCCCAAGGGCTTTCTTCGCCTTCAGACCCTTCGCAACTATTACGAGCTCTTCGTTGGAGATCCGTGAGCCATTGGATTCAGCTTCTTCGTCTTCGTATGGCGTAGGCGGCCACAACGTTGAGTCATGAAGCGGAAAAAGACCTTCCACGATCACCTTCAACTTGTCCGGACACATTTCAACGGGAGTCGCCGGAACCTTAAACTTTGCCACCACGATTCTATAGGCGTTACCCCATGCGTTGGCACCAGCTTCGAGTTATTAGTACATGACACTGAAGAAGTCTGCACATTGTAGACGAAATACGCCTAAATGTCAAGATAAGCACATTTTCACATTTCTAGTTATCAGCTTCTCGGCAAAGCTCGTTGACGCAATTTGACTTACTCAGCCTGTTCTCCCTTTTGAAGGCTTCGTGAAAAATGAGTCTCCGTTCTTCCCTCTCAGCATCCGTTCTTGTCCTCTGGACACTTCTTCTCGCTCGAAGGCCATTACTATCGCTTCTGTCAACTCCTCTGCTCCGAGATTTGCACCCCTGTGTATTCGAAGCGCTTCGGCTCTTTGTCGATGTCCTGTATCTTCCACTTCCGCTCGCGGGTCCTCGTTCGTCTCGTTACCATATAGGCTCGCTGGCTGACGCCGTAAGTTATCGCTTGGTGATCGCTGTGGGAGTACTTCTGACTGACTCTCCAGTTCATGTCCTCCGTAAGCTAAGGACTAATCGATTCACGACCATCACTGCGGAATGTGCTGACCGTGTCTTCATTGCAAACCCTGACATCCAGCTTCGCAAGAGCTTCCAGTAAGATTTATCCTCTTGCATTGGTAAGTCTGCTACCCTACTCCACAGCCCAAGCGTTGAAATCACCTCCGATAACAACCGGTTTCGTCCGACCAGCGTGTCAGTGAGCGCATTCAACATCATGTGTGTGTGTGTGTGTGTTTTTTTTTTTCAGAAAGCGAGTTATGGGGACAGTTTTCCTTAAAGGACGATTGTGTACGTTTGCGTGTATAGCCAACGGTTTGCGAGAAAAAGGGCTCAGAACTGTGTTTGTTTACAAATGTTGATAGGCGCTTTTCTATTGTTGATCTAGATTTGTCTTTAATTTAAGAGAATGGAAAATGTCAATGTCATGTTATCTATCTATAGATAGATAACATGACATTGACATTTTCTATTCTCTTAAATTAAAGACAAATCTATACCAATTTTGAACAACATTTGAATCACCAACCTTATATGTAGTCTTGCAATTAACTGGTTATGTCCCTCTCAATGTTTATAAAATAATATTGCTAGATGAACGTCTGATATTTTTTTGTATTTCACTCACGTACCAATAATTGTGGCGATATTGGCAACACGGCTTAGTGCACACCTACAGAGTATGAAACTACCTTGAGTATTTTTGAAAGTGTTAATTTTGACCTATTACTTAACCTACACTGAGAGTTTAATCCGTTCAAATTTCATAATAAAATCGTATGATTTTTTGCGACAAGATTTTATGTTGGATTTCATACAATCGCACTATGATGAACTATCATTTTTTTTCAATCAGCCATCGTATGATTTTTCAGATATTTATCTATGAAATTCAATATAAATGTACGATGTTTGTCATGAAATGTTTCAAACAACTGCATATGGCATATCGTATGAAAATTATAAGCGAAATCAGTAAAATATAAATTTGGGATTTATAAATTATTGGTTCGTCATTATGTTAGACAGAGAAGTATCGTTTGTTCCAGACATGATTTTAGCCAGTTTTTCTTTCTCCTGTTCCTATACCTGTCTGTTTTTTGGTAGTATTAGAATACTGACCTCAAATGCTATCTTACACAACAAAATCAAACCAGGTATGAAGACATCCAGAAATAAAATACTGGCCAAAACCCTTCCGCAAAGAAAGGTACCTTTCTGTAAATGCGATTTTAAACATAAGAATTGGGAAATTTCATAATATGTTATTTATATAAGTTTATTCATTTAATCAATCATAATTTAACATTTGATTCTTCTTATAAAATGTCTTCTTATTCCTAAATACAAAATGATTATTGACATCATGCAAGCTAAATGGTGGACCATCTATGTCTTCCATGCTGGCAAATATACTTTACCTATTAAAACGTGCGACAGAATAAAACAGATGTGTACAAAGTTGTACTGCGTGCTTTTTTTCATTTTCAATAGTCCGAGTCCGTTCTTTTGTCCGCTCTTGTCCGTGTCTGGTTGTTTCCTCCCACAATAATAGCCTGAAAATTCCCGTTGTGCAGAACAAAGAGCCTTAAAATGAATAAGCATGAGATTATTGCGAGGTAAAAATGCTGCAAAAAGTTTGCAAACATGGCTCCACATTTACTATACTGATGATAATAGTATATCGAAATTCATAAGATTTGTTTCTTTTAATATAAGTGATTTTTCAAATCAGTCTTAGCATTTTTCAAAAACGAATTTTATGATTATTTTTTTCTGTATAGCAATCATAATGAAATGGATAAAATGGCGAAACCACACCTCTAGTTATTGTTTTCAGTATTCCAGTATCCATATCGTGGATTGGATTTATTTTTTTAGACAAAACGCAGGAAACATCGCTGCACCGGTGTTGTAAATTTTGATTTATACTGGATCTATTTAGCATCATTTTAAATCTGGTATATGTTTTGATCTGTTCTTGCAGCAATTTGGAACAAGAAAAATACCGTTCCAAAACACAACACGCTACTTGATAATACATATTATTGAGTAAAATATCAGCTTTCACTTAAAAATTAACATCATTTAATTGTGTATATTCTAGGTATATTCTATTCTGAGGTATATTTATGAGCCGAAAAGTGAGCGTGTTTGCTGCGAGTGATGCTGGTGGCGGACAGAAAGTTGGTAAAAAGTTAGTGCCCGCCTCGGATGCTGATAATTACCTCATGTTGCTCCCGGTGCTTGTCTTAGTATTTTTTTACAGCCACTGCGTTTTCCGGAAAACGTTGACTAGATCGAAATGCGGAGGTTCCGAGATTCCGAATAGTATTTCGTTTGCTCGGAAATGAAAAGTAATGAAGTCTTCAAAGTTAACAATCGGTTTATTGATGGATTGGGCATGATAAACACTTGCAAATAGCTCATAAAGATAAATTTTGGATAAGCCTCTAGTTGACTCTAGTTGTCGCACCCTTTAACACCTCCCTTGGCATGCGGAAACGCAGAAAGTGCTTTTCGTCGTAGGTTGACGTGTCGCTAAAGTAGTCCTGGAACAGCTTCTGATGACCGGAACGGAAAACACGGTCGATGCTGGGGCGTCTTCCAGGACGTGACCCTTTTCGTTTCGACTCTTGTTTATCCGCTTCCAAACAACAAATCAGCATTATCTACCCGAATAAAAAATTCTCATAGATTTACAATAGAATATATTGTAACCATACAATAGAGTCTATAGTATTTGCAAAAAACAGTATTGTTCACAACGATAGGATGTCAATAGGAGTACCTGTTACCACAATAGAATCTAATGTAAATTGAGCCTTCTACAATAGAAAAGGGGGGTTGTTATGTATCTTAACTATAGAAAAAATCATTATTTTCCGATCAAATTTGTGTCAATTACTATTGATTGTATTGTTTCACAATGGTTGAAAATCCTAGCATATAAAGTTAATTGTAGATCTATTGTAATGACAATATGCATTTTTCATTTATCTGATTCACGAACAATAAGATTCACGGTCGGAAATAGATTTTAATGTTATTCTATATTATTGTATTGGTATTGTATGGTTATTTTTATCCGGGTAATATCGTTTTAAGGAAATGCATGAATTCACACAATCACCTTCAGCCAAACAAAAGAACGAGTATTCGAGCAATTGACGCACTACTGTCATTAAAAATGATTTGGTCAAACCAATGATTTGCAATATGTTTGCGAAAAATCTGCGATCTCTGAAAAAAAAAAACTGCTGATCTCTGATGTAGAATGATTCACAGGATGACAGGTGTTGGCGGGGTAAAGAACAAGAAATAGTTCTATTCAAGTTTTGCTGATGAAAATCAAGTATAAAGTTGTTCTAAAAGTAGACCGGCACTGAAGATGCCCTTATGGTATTAACAAACGCCATGTAAGCTACGAAGACAAGATCGAGTTGATTTTCAACCATGTTAGAAAATATAACCTCTTGGTTGTTAGCAATGAAACCCGCAAACATCGAATGGGTACGTTACTAATTTTTTTTATTGCGTCTAGTGCTCCAAATTAAATTATAATGTTTTGAAATTGGAAATATCTTCTCAACATCATGGTAATTTCAGCTAGAACCAAAGATGTGAGAGAAAGTATCGATAGGTACGATAGCGTTCGGCGGGTTATGAAATTGAATAGAACACGGAAAAAAATCCGTGCCCAGATCCGTGATTTGCAGTCATGAATTCGAGAACAAGTAAAAATACACCGCGAACTAAATCACGTAATCACTGTAAAGAAGTTTTAAATTGAGCGTAGGGCTTTTGTTGAGCAGCATTTCGAAGCCAACACACACACTTTTGCAACACATCCCCATGCGGGGTAGGTCAAGACAAGAACGGATCCGCCACCTTGGCTGGCAAAAATGTGCGCGCTTGATTGTGCTCTAATACCGCCAATGGCAGAGAATGGTTCTAGCGATGTGAAAATCCTGTTTTACACTCCCTAAATAATTAAATAGATGACAAATAAATTATTGTGTTATCATTTACCTTTTAAAAGGTAAAGTGCTTCTTATGATGTTTATGTGTACAATTTTGAAAACAATATTTTGATAAGTGATTAGGTCCATGTAAATAGAGAGGAGTTAGAGAACTGAGCAAAGGTGAGCGAAGGTATGCGTGTGGGCGATGGGAGCAGAATAAGATGGGACAATTAAAAGCAAGCAGAATAAATTAGGACAATTATTTAATTGTATTTTGAATGGTCGTTTGGACGTCATCGCAAAATAAGACGGAGAGAAAGATCTAATTTTTTTATGACGGGTATTGTAAGTTTGGCGCAGGATGATATGCTAGTGGGGGCATGCGTTGGAAAGTAGTTTGGTAAGTTATTTGAATTGTAATTTTTTTGGGGAGATCCTTCCTCATTTTATTGCCCACAACTATTTTATTAGGAACAGTAGAAATTTTCAATATCCCAGTACATTTACTAGTGCAAATAAAAACGAAAATAAATGTATTAATTGAATCTTAATTTCAGTATAGCCGTGAGATTTTCTTTTTGTCTTAACTTTTTAATTTTTTTTATATAAATTATTTATGCTAAAAATGTCCACTGTTCCTTTAACAACTATATAACGGGGATTGCCAAAAGGGGGTAGCCTAAGGCAGTCAAAGAATTTGTTGACTGGACAAGGATTCGTGGAGTCACCAGTCCTTTGTCATGCGGCCTTCTGGCCGTAGTCTTCCGAAGGTCTTCACTGAGATCGGCTGACCCTGCTACAAGAAGCCATCACGTAGGTTATTCTCTCAGAACAACCTGCTGAGAATAGTCCTGCAATCATAGGTAATCCTTGCACTGATGGTGGGTTCTTAACACACATCACATCACATCACATCACAACAGAAGATTTGAAAATAGACGGCAATTAAACTATCCATTTGATCAATAAGTTAATCAACGAATATTTCCGGATCTTAAGAAAGAGGAAACGGGGGAAAACCGTCCATCCGTCTCGATTTTGTAGGTTTGGGTGAATCGTTGGGAATGACGTTGCTAAGAAGGTTAATGTCACTCCATTTGTCCTAACTTCTTTGAGAAAGACAGACAAAGGTATTTCCACCTTGTGTTCAGGCTGAAGAGCCTAGATTTAAGCGCCATTGTTCGCTCTCTGAAATGAATAAAAGAGCAAAAATGGGGAGGATGTTGTGCCCTGGATAAATCCTAGAGCCAATCCTTTGAAACGAGAAAAGTTAGAAATTGACCCCACTCTGTGACATTCAGTATACAATCAATTTTCGGTATGATTAAATTTCCTTATAACATTCTAAGTGTTAATATATATTAAAAAACTCTTTCCTTAATGCCATTGAAATTGCAAATGAAATTATTTTTAAAAGCCATCAACGTGTAAGATTAAAAATTATTTCATAATACTGCAGCAGTGATTGAATTGTTTACTTTGTTAATATTACAAAATGGAAACAAATCAAACGAAAATAAATTTAAGGAATCAGTTATTCCAATATGGTTAGATAAAGATGAATTCGAAATTATTGATAGTTCGCATATTAATCGACACTCGATATATGGAATATATCAGAATTTCTCAAGTGTCCTTGAAAAATTTCTAGCAAAGTTGAATAACATCTTTTCAGCAGGTATGATAAAGAAAAAATATATAAGAGTGGAATTAACAATTTACTAAATGTATTAAGTGAAGAATCTCTAAATTGGAACAAAACACAATAGATTCAGGCGTTGCTGGTTGAAGCTACATTTGTGCTATATCTTTTGAAAGGACAACTTGGCATACATAAAGCTTTTTGTAAATTGAGCTGAAAAAGTCTAAAAAGTCGATTGACGACAAATAAATAATAATAAATAATCTTGTTATCACCAAGATATCAAATATTAATATTTTTTTATGTATGGGAACGTCCATTAATTATGCCACGAAAAAAGCGACTTTTTATAACAACCTACCCCCTCTATGTTATGTTTTTTGTATGGACCTTCAAATTTTTTTGTATGGATCGTCACGTTTGCCCAAACGTTTGGTTACATTAATTCATTTTCATACCTAACAGAAGTATTATTCCTTAAAAAGTTTTTAAAAATAGAGAGATATTAGATATTACCTTCAAAATTAATAAGAAATAAATTATTTATTGCCTGAAAAGAAACAAAATTAAGAATAAAGATATATGTAGAATCCTTGTAGTCCCCGGATGTTTGAAGAGCATAGCCATTTCTATGAAAAGATATTAGGAGTTATTGTTGCGGGCTGTCGATGTTTGATTATAGCTATGTGTTGGACACTATTGGCTGAAATGAGCTTTGAATGAGAATAGTGAGAACATTTAATTGAACAAATGCCTACAAATCTCAGTTGTTTATATGTTGCTCAATCCCATTTGAGCTATATCTGTTGAATTCAGTTGGACTACTTAATAATCCCTTAATACTGATTCATGAACAAAAAGTCCGGGCACCGATGCAGCACGGCATTTGAACTCTAGATTTGGAAATTTGTGTCGCTTAACAAAACCTCAAATAATGTGCAAAAGCACGTTGGGCAATATTTAGAGTCAACCAGTGGGTACGTGTGCTCTACTCCAAGTTCCCTTTCTTTCAAACTCACCTTCAATTCAATTTACCCATTAAGTTGGACACATCGCAATAGAAAATGTTGTGATGGAGCACGGACGTTAGGTTACTAGATGTATGACTACTGCTCTATAACTTATTTAGGATTATATCTGAAAAATCCAAACTTGGTCAACGCCCTCCAGGATGTCAGGCTCAATCAAAGTCAAGAAAAACCTGTATCTTTCTCGCAGTGTTTTAACTTCAAAGTTGGTGAAAACGTACGAATCCGTCGTAGTCCTTGCCTATCAGCAAATATAATGGCCAAAGGTTTCAACGGATCCAGTAAAAACATCAGCAATGCATTGAAAGGAAGAATTGAGATTCAGAGCATACAAAAAGCTTAATACACGGACATACGGAAGCAAACAATTTCAGTACTCCTTCGCGGACATGGTGATTTGTTAATTAATTTTTCGGATAAGAAAAAACAAAGTCAAATCCTCAGAATGAAAGAATCTATCTTCATCAGTACGAGCAGTTTCACGATTTCAAAAGCCCCCTTCTGTGATAATTTGGAGCGCAATATCCTCAGAAGGTCCCAGACATCAATGCCAATTACTACCTCAACAAAGATTTAAAATGACATTTGATGAATTGAGCTTGAACCATTTTTGGAAGTCCCAAATATATTTTCTAGTTGGGTTTTGGCTCTTCACATTCAGCAAAAGCTACGCAGGCCTGGTGCCAGAACAGTTTGCCGGTCTTTATCCCTAAAGAATAATTGCCGGTCTCTTAGCCAGACGTAAATCCATAGATCTTTTCCATTTGGAGTATTATGGACGAAAAGTTTAAGAACACCAAACCGATGGGCATTGGGAAATCCAAAGTAAGCTACTTTTAAATTTGGAATAATAATTTTGAACAAAAGTTGCGTGCCACTTCTGATGTTTTCCCGAAACGGCTCAAGGTAATCATCACAGATTGAAAGAATCCTGTAATATTCTGCATTTTCGAATGCTCATGTATGGAATGCTAGAATAGGTATAAGTTCATATTGCCCATATACCCGAGCAAATTTTGTACCAAATCAATAACAAGTTCTTAAATCAGTTTATCAGTGTTTGAGCACTAAATATGTTATCATTTATTTATTTTTATTATCATCGAGTTCATTTTGATAACAAATTTTGTGATGTACACTAATTTCTTGAGATAATTTCAAATTAAGATATCAACATGATATCAAATTCATACTCTAATAATTGAAGCAGTGTTTCTAGTGAGAAGCTCAATTTCATATTCATCACCTGCAAATTATTTTCAGCATTCGTCAGCATGCATGGTAGAATTTAGTAACGTTCATCAAAAATCGTCTTTAAAAATTGATAACAGATGATTATCAATAATTGGTTCTAAGGTAATAACTAAATTGTTGTTGTTAGTTTTACTTTATGCTAGGGTCAGGTCTGTTGTATGAGAGACTGCGAACAATTTCGTTGTTTACGCTTCCTTTGGTTTTCAGTTGAACGAGGAAACAGATGATCGATTTTCCAATTTTGAAATTAAACTTTGTCGTCACCCTTACACTTATAAGGAAACTAGCTGATCCCGGAGCGAGCGTTGCTACGCCTGCAACTAAATGAATGAACATTACATAGAACTGACGCATTTTTTTAAATTTTTTTTTTGAGTGATAAGGAGTTCAAACTTCTATCAGAACATTCTTCTTACCCAGACAATACACAGTTTGTGGCTTAGTTACCTGGATAATTCTCAGGATTGGTTGAAATTTGTGTTTGAATTCACCATAGAAACATTTCTTGCATTCAAAACACCCCGCATACCGTTTTTGATTCCATTTGCTTGGTTAGTTCTCAAGCTATGCAGAAATTTGTGCTTCATTTGTATGCGAGCCGGAAGGGGAAAGCGGTCTCAAACAATCATAAGAACCTTCCCCAGCCCCAAAAATACCTGCATACATAATTTCACTCCGATCGGTCAGACAGACAGTCAGACAGAAATCCATTTTGAAATAAATAAAAATCCTGTTTCCAATAACCCCACATGCCAAATGTGGTTTCATTTACATATTCATAGAAATATGTCTGACCTTCAAAAAAATCCACGTGCCAAATTTGATTCCATTTATTTATTTATTTATTTATTTAATCAATTTAGTTCATCGGACTTATTGTCTACATGACACAAACTTAAAACTAAATAAAACGGGCATTACAAACACGAGCCAAAAAGTGAGCTGAAGATTCGCCAAATTCAAACAATTCTTCGAAAGTCGTAAACGCTCGCATCATAGCTGTTAGAGGTTCGTTGTTTCCAAACGCTGTTCGATGGAATCGGGGTTGGAGAAGAGTACCACTCCGTAATGCTCTCCGGAGGAACTCGGATGTTTAGTTGAGAGAGAAGCCTCGAGCAGTCGACCTCTCCATTCAAAAGTTTAGCAACAAAAACCGCTTGTTGATTTTTCCGTCGACGTTCCAAAGTATGCAATTGCAGCAGATTGCAGCGATCTGAATACGGCGGGAGATTTTGCGGATCACGCCATGGTAGATTACGCAATGCCATCCGGATAAACCTGCGCTGTATTGTTTCTATCCTCAAGCTCCAAGTCAATTGATAAGGAAGCCAGACCAAGGCGGCATTTTCTAGGATCGGTCGTACCAGTGAACAATAGAGAGCTTTCAGGCAGTACGGGTCAGTGAAGTCTCTTGAGATTTTTGACACAAACCCTAGCTGGCGATTAGCCTTAGAAATCACAGCAGAGCGGTGGAGGTTAAACGATAATTTATGATCCAGTAGAACACCTAAATCGCTGAACTGGTCGGTTCTATGTAGAACGACGCCATTGATGGTATAGTCGAAAACAATCGGCTGCTTGATGCGGTAATACGACATTACCATACACTTTGGAATGCTGATCATAAGTTTATTCCGACGGCACCAATCAGTGAATCGATCCAATAATGATTGAAGACGAGTACAATCCTCGGCAGTCCGTACTACAAAAAACAGCTTTAGATCATCAGCATACGCAAGCCTGCAGCCATCTCCTAGTAGAAGCAATACGTCGTTGAAGTATAAAACAAACAGCAGCGGTCCAAGGTTGCTACCCTGTGGAACACCTGACGAGTTCGTAAAGAAACAGGAAGTGCTTGTATCAAGTTTTACTCGCAGAGCCCTGTCTGTTAAATACGAGCACAGCCATGATGTCAATCTTTCCGATGTGCCGAGTTTTGAAAGCTTCGCCAGCAGAATTTCATGGTTGATTGTATCAAACGCTGCTTTTAGATCAGTATAGACGACGTCTACTTGTGCCCCTTTCTCCAATTGATCAAAACAGGTCGTGGTAAAATCTAAGAGATTGGTGGTAACCGAACGTCCAGGCATGAAACCATGTTGATCGCCAGAGATGTAGCATTTGGTGCGCTCGAGAATGAAACCACTCACTATAATCTCAAACAATTTAGAGGCAGCTGACAGATTAGTGATTCCCCGGTAGTTTTTGACGTCACGTTTGTCTCCTTTCTTGTGTACCGGAACCATCAAAGACTCCTTCCAGACTGCGGGAAATTTCGATTCGGCAAAGATTTGTTGAAGATCCTGCAGAGCGGCTTGACAAGAGCTCCATTAGTGCGACAATACACTGAAGACGGAATACCATCTGGTCCAGGCGAGAATGTACATTTTATTTTCTTGATGGCATTATTTACCATCAAGGGCGTTATCTCAAAAATATCCACGTCTACAAGGTTCAATGGAACGTCCAAAACAGCGGAGTTAAGTTCACTCGGGTTAATACTTTCCGCAGCGAACACTGACGAAAAATGAGTAGCAAAAATTTCACATTTTTCCTTACTTATAGACGTTTCAACATCATTCAAAAACACGCTAGCTGGCATAGTAGTATTTTTCCTCTTTGAATTTACATAACTCCAAAAACTCTTGGGGTTTCGCCTTAAGTGAGTTTGTACCCGTAAAACGTAAGATTTGTAGAGTGACGAGTTAAGTTTACGGTACTCATTACATGCCAAGCGAAAACTACGCTCATTTGCCAGGGAACGGTATCGCCGGAGTTTACGTTGTGAAGCATTTCGTGTTCGTTTTAGTTTTCGTAGCAAAGCAGAGCTCCATGGAGGAGAAACAGCGGGACGACGATAAGGAACATTCGTGTCTATCCAATCATTTAGTACAGCGCACAGCATTTCAGCCATTTCATCAGCATTTATTTAGTTTGCTTTATTAGTTCTCGAGTTATGCAGAAATTTGCGTTTCATTTCTATAGGACCCCCTCATTAAGAGAGGGCAGAGTGGTCTTAAACCACCATAGGATTATGTCTCTCCTTCAAAAAATTCCATATGCCAAATTTGATTCCATTTGCTTTATTAGTTCTCTAGTTATGCAAAAATTTGTAATTCATTTATATGGGAGATCCCTCCCTCCACTTTAAGAAGGCGGAGGGGCTCAAATCATCGTAGAATCATTTCTCTCCTTCAAAAACCTCCATATGCCAAATTTGGTTCCATTTTCTTGATTAGTTCTCGAGTTATGCATAAATTTGTGTTTCATTTGTATGGGAGCCCCCCCCCCCCTTCAGAAATGGGAGGGGTCTCAAATTAGCATTGAAACAGTATTCATCTACAAAAACCTCCACATGCTAGATTTGGTTCAATTTGCTTGATTAGCTTCTCGAGTTATACAGAATATTATATTTCATTTGTATAGGAGCCCCCCTTTCAGGGCGAAGAAGAACCTGAAACCATCATAGCAACCTTTCTTGCCTTTAAAACCTCACACATGCTAAATTTGGTTTCTTTTACTTGGGGTTTCAAACCACCGTAGAAACATTTCTTGCCTACAAAACCTCCACATGCCATATTTGGTTCCATTTGTTTGATTAGTTCTTGAGTAATGCAGAAAATAGTTTTTCATTTGCATGGGAGCCCCCTTTCTAAAGGCGGGAGGGGTGTCGAACTATAATAAGATCCCTTTCCCGGAATCAAATACCCCTGCATACAAATTTGCATAGCGGTAGGGATAGTTCTCATGTTTGGTTTAAATTTGTGTTTCGTTTGTATAGTAGCCCCCTTTTCAGAGTGAGGAAAGGTATTAAATTACCACAAAAACATTTCTTGCCTTCAAAAACTCACCCATACCAATTTTGGTTCCATTTGCTTGATTAGTTCTCGAGTTATGCAGGAATTTGTTTTTCATTTGCATGGGATCCCACCCTTTCTAGAAGCGGGAGGGCTCTCGAACTATCATAAGATGCGTTCCCGGACCCAAAAACCACTGAATACAAATTTGCAAAGCAGTAGGTATAGTTCTCATGTTTGGTTGAAAGTTGTGTTTCATTTGTATGAGAGCCCCCCTTTTTAGAGGGAGAAGGGGCTTTGAACCACCAACAAACTTAACAAACTTAACAAACTCGTCCGTTCCAAATTTGGTTCCATTTGCTTGATTAGTTCTCGAGTTATGCCCTCCCCCCTTCCTCCTCATATGACGGTAGAGTCTCAAATCACCATAGAAACATTTCCTCCTTCAAAAACTTCCACATGCGAAATTTGGTTCCATTTCTCTTATTAGTTCTCGAGTTATGCAAGGATTTGCGTTTCATTTGAATAGGTTCCCCCTTTCAGAAAAGGGAGGGTCTCAAAATCAACAAAGAACAATTTTTTGTCTTCAAAACCACCAAATACTAAATTTGGTTCCATTTGCTTGATTAGTACTCGAGTCATGTAGAATAGTGTATTTCATTTGTATCGGAGCCCTCCCCCCCCTTCCTATCGTAAAGGGGGATGGGAAGGGGTCTAAAACCAACATAGAAACATTTTTTGTCTTAAAAAAACACCACATGCTAAATTTCGTTCCGTTTGCTTGATTGATTCCCGAGTTATGCAGAATATTGTGTTTTATTTGTATGAGAGCCCCCTTTTATGACGGGGAGGGTTTCAAGCTACCATTAAATCCTTTTGCCTTCAAAAACTCGCACATGCTAAAATTTGGTTTCTTTTGCTTGATTAGTTCTCGAGTTGTGTAGAAATTTGTGTTTCATTTGTATGGGAGCCCCCTTTTTAGTGAAGGGAGGGGTCTCAAACCATCATAAGATTGTTTTCCGGTCCTAAAAAACTCTGCATACAAAATTTTACGCCGATCGGTCCTTCCACTCGCGAGTTAAATCGTGACAAAGGAAACCCCAACTCATTTTTATTATATAGAATTGTAACGAACAGCACGACCGCCACTGTAAATCCGTATCGATTCTTCGGCAAGCCTCACCATGCCGACGCAATAAGAACAATCGATTGTTTTTCTCTGCCGCCTTTGCTTTTATTATTTTCACTCATTTGTGTCACTATCAGTTACATTGATGATAGCACCCAACTGCCTGCCTGCCTGCCTGACTGGTTGTTGATGTTCTGGAATCTACCCGGTCGATCGGTCGGTAGAAGAGAACATAATGCTAGCGGTCACGTCGTCGCTGTTTTCAGAATCTCCGTACCTGCAGGAGGCAACAGTCGAGCCCTGCTCTAAGCTAGCAAAATTGAATATAGTGAGTGCCAAGACTCCGTTGAGAAGAGAAGTGCGCGCAAAATCCGAGCTTAGGTGAAATCAATTCAAAGCTGGTGTTTAGAAAGTGATGCTCGTTGTGATCCCGGTGGAATTTAGACAGATTTACCTCGATCCGTTCTGAACAAGTGGTGGTGTTGTTTTGCTAGGATCGACCTCCATCGCTGTTTGGAGGAAAGTGACCATACTTCTTTTTTGAGGCACCGGTAGAACAAAAGCCGTCAAAATTCCGCTGTACAGGGATCATTCGTTGTACCTCTACAAGCTCGTTTATAGAGCGCCGGAATAGGAAGAGAAGAGCCAAAGCAATGCAGACCATAGCGTACAACCTCCAGCTAAGTAGTTTTCGGCGGTGGTCGTGGGGAGTGGATGTGCGTGACGGGTTCAAGTTGGGTTCGAGATAAGAGATTTTATAGGCAGTGATAATTAGGAATCTGTGTACTTAGTGTCTGATGGATAAGTCTCATCCAGAGTTATATATCTTGACTATATAGATCTAATGGACGTTTCTGCTTGCTGTAAGGAGTGCTGTGGGAAAAAGGTTTGATAATGATCGTTTTGAATTTTTTGTTCTAACTATTATGAACTCTATGAATCGCAAGCATTTACATATACGCTAGGAAGGAACTGGTAATAAATTTTGATCAAATAATAGAAACTATTGGATAGGATTCATTACGAATACCCATTTTGAAAAATTAAGCCAACACGTTTTTCTATTGATGTTAGCACAGTGGCTCTTATGCCAGGAAAAAGGAATTTGAAATTTTGGCTCTTGTTATAACGATGGCAAAATCGATAGATTTGCCAATCTTCGATTTGAAAAAGCGACCGCCTACGCACATGTACAGTAAAAAATAGTGAAAGTTACATGCGGCGGAAAAAATACGTGCCAGTCTGAAGACCTCTTGAATCTTCCCCAGGTAACATTTTACAAGTCAGCTCACCGTTATTTCGGGGCACAATGGATAAGAAAATATTGATAGCAAATGTTCCATTACCAGACAGATTTTTCGACCAAATTTGGGTTGAATATATCACGACCAGTGAATCTAAACGGCGAATGCGCTTTACTAACTTTTCAATGTTGGGATAAAAAATATGTATCTTGCATAAAAGGCCATGCATATGTTGCATACTGAACACAATAATGATAAATTGCATGGCAGTAGAATCAAGATCATAATCTCTCCTTACATCCGATTGTTATTTTAGATAGACAGTGTTATATGTATTGTTGTATGGATTGCTTTGTACGCAACAAAAATAAATTCAATCATGTCACATGTTGCATCTACACTCAGCGAAATAAACTTTCGATATTCAAAAACTGAGATTATGATTATTTGTTATAAGGAATCAGTATGAATTTCAAAAAAATTATCTTATGAAATATAATGATGTTGAAAAAATAAAAACATGGAGCAACCTGGAATCGAACCTTGAACGTTGAGGTTATAGGTCCAGTGACTTGCCCACTAGTATATATCAACACTTGTAATCAGGAAAGCTTAAAGGCGTACAACAACAACGTCGGGTGAAACAAAATCCATTCATAAGTCGCCTTCTGAAATTCAGAGACCGAAATTTTCGCCTACATGAGAAGAGAAACGTCGTTTTTCACTCGGTTGGAGAAACAAATGAGAATGTGAGAAGCGAGACACTATTATACGCTCACAGCAGTTTTCGCGAGAAAAGCAACGGCGATTTATAATTTTCGGAGAGCATGAGTAGCTGATAAATCGTTTCTTTTTCAGTGAATCCTAGATGCCGATAATTATTTTTCCCTTACTTTTTGACACCTGAAAATGCACCCATCTTCATGCTTGTTTTATTCTGACATTACAATTCTATAATGATGGTCCATGGCGGTACCAGTGTGCACCGACTTGGCCTTATTTTCGGTTTTTGCTACTCGTATACGATCTAAGCATGTTTTCAGTGAAAAATGTGACATGAGAAAGTATGTTCGTTGAATTTTGGAGAGAGATATTTTCGCATATGCAAGAGAGAGGATAATGAATTATCGGCGATAAATGAAAGATGAAAAAGTGAACGGTTCGCTACTCATCGACAACCTGCTTGAGAGAGAGCATGGTTTTCACCCAGCTGAGTGCGAATTTCGATCTCTGCTGAAATTCCAAAGCATCGTTCATAAGTTGAACCTTATGAAATTCATAAGATTATTTGGTTCAGTGTACCGAAAAGAGA